>ML803616.1:142948-154851 GCA_009831015.1 Picea engelmannii | reverse complement strand
ATGTTAATTATTTATTATATTATCATTTTTGCTTTATTTTGAATATGTTAATAATTTATTATATGATCAATTTTGCTTTATTTTGAAGTTTTATGTAAAGTAAATGATGTAAATGTAGCAAATGGAGCTAGTCAGTCAAGTTGAAGTCAAGTTTGTTTATTTTCTTCCATTGAATTTGGATACATTGTCGACACCGCCGTCAAGATTGCTTATGTTTTTTTAGTGGCAATAATGAGGATTATTTATTATGTTTTTTAAGTGGCAATAATGAAGATTATTTATTTTCTTTTCCCAAGGGAAAACTTTATAGGGAAATCTCGGGGCACTTCCCAACATTTTTGTGGATAGTATGTTGAACTTTGACACTTTGATAGGGATCAAAGCAAGATCGACGACCAATTCTCAAACAAGTTCAATAGTGGACCTTTGTAAAATGTCTAATTGTTAATACTTGACATGAATTAAGTATAGTGGACCTTTGTAAAATGTCTAATTGTTAATACTGGACATGAATTAAGTATGAGAAATTTCTCAAATGTTTAATTGTTAATATTTATATGAATCGTCCATGGTTTTTAGTTTGGGTGGGTGGATATTGTTATTCTCTCCATCCGGGTTCAATTATACTTTGGCATGTTGTGATAAGGCTAGAAGGGTAGATGCCCTTTGGGATAGAGGTTCCACTTTGATGGGCTTCAGGACGACTCGGCTCTTGCTAAGTCATAAGTTTCCTACTAGGCGTTGGCTTGCGGGCTGTTGGCACTAGCCTAGGGGTTTTAGTGGTAGCTAGCCAGATTTGAACCTAGGCCTTGCCTATGTAATCTCGATTGAGTTACCAATTCCTCTAGATTGAAAAAAAAAATACTTGACATAAATCAACTATGAGAGAGAATGTGATCGGGTTCCGAACTACCATGATCACTTGCTTGACCAAAGGGAGAGCAAGGTTTGGAAGGAGAATACCCCAAAATTGGTTCTTTGTTGTTTGAACCAATGGACATTGATTACAATCCCTAACTGAGTAGGGACATCAAATGAGATAGTTTCCAACAAAGGAAACTATCTTATGGAATCGATCCTCTGGATTGTCCTGCACGAAGTTCAAAATGACCAATGTGGATTTTCCGAGCAATCTAAATAACTACTCCCACCATATAAATCTTAAAATCCTAAACACAAATATTTTTTCACCCAACTAATAAAGTTAGAAGGAATGGTTTCAAGGAGTAGTTGGGTACAAATCCACTCCTATGTCGACTTGAAAATTTACAATACTCTAACAAGTGTTTAAAGATCTGATTTATGTGTAGAAGGGGTAGTGGAGCTAAGGAACCCCAATATTGAAAGTCATTAGCCAATCTAATTTATGTTGGAGAAGAGGCAGTGGGGTTAAGGAATCTCTCTAAATATTCAAGTCAGTGAGCAAGAGGAATGCCTCCCAAACTCAATACTCATGGAAATGTGTCTTAGAGGGCTTTTAGATAGTTTGGAGTTAATTACAATGTCTTATGCTTGGAATACAATTTCAAGGGTTTGTTTAGATGAATATATAAAATATAATATGACTTTGACTTAACTAGTGGTAGCCCTTTCTTGGCCCTTGAACCCTTTGGTGCAACGCCATCTCCTTTTTCATTAGGCACAAGGGGCTTGCAAACCTAGCTTTATAAGCATATTATTTGGATTAAGACTCTTGCAAACCTAGATTTATAAACATATTATTTGGATTAAGACTGTTGTTGCACTTGATAACTACTTTATCAGTGGTGGTTAAATTAAATCAATCATTTAATTGGTGCCATCTTTTCCAATCCTTGGTTTGCAAATCAAAATTATCAATGGCCATGGTGATTCTTTGTTTATGTAAACACTTGACTAAAAACTAGTGGATTTTCCTCCAAAACTCACCTTCATATTCCATAACAAGTGACCACCAAATACAATGGTCAGTAATTCACAACCATCTCAAAGACTTTCCTTTCCAATAACTTTGGCTTCAGATTGTCTTGTGCATTCCCTGACCAAGTGTGAGAATCTAGATTCTAGATTCAAGTTGCACAATTCCTTTGTACCAAGGGGTCATCTTGGGAGATGCAATTTTGAAATAGAACTTTCCAAGTGTCTTTTCCTTATACCATTGATAACCCATTTTGCACACATTGTTTGAGCATGCATGTAGGTGCCCATGTGCACAATATAGGTTCCAATGAAGTCTTTAAAAACATTTCTTGCCATCGAGTGTTTAATTGGTGACATCTTTTCCAATCCTTTGTTTACAAATCAAATCTATTAATGGCCAAGACTATTCTCCACTTATGTAAGTGCTTGACTAAGAGCTGGGATTTTCGCTAAAAACTTGCATTCATATTCCACAATAGGTGACCACCAAATTTTATGTTCGATAACCATCTCTTCAAAGAATTGCCTTTCCAAAGACTTTGGCTTGACAACGTTGCAAGCATTTTAAATGATTTGTAGATTCAAGTTGCACAAGTTCTTTCTACCAAGGGGCCACCTTGTGATATATAGTTTTGAAGTGAAAGTTTCCAAGCTTCTTTGCCTTAATAGCCCTCATAACTCATTTTGGACACATTGCTTGAGCATACATGTAGGCATTATTGTGCATAACATAAGATCCAATGAAGTCTATAAAAACATTGTAATAAATATCAAGTATATAATAATTAATATATAATTAAGGGTCATAATTCTTCATCAGAACTTTTCACCTTATGAAGTTTGAATCAGAACTTTTCACCTTATGAAGTTTGAATCATTATTAGCATGAACATTGTTGGGTAGGTTATTATAAATCATCCACTCTCTTATTCATTATCAATTATATAACATTAATGTTATCTTTTCACCTCGTGAAGTTTGAATCATCATTAGCATGAACATTGTTGGGTAGGTTATTATAAATCATCCACCCTCTTATTCATTATCAATTATATGACATTAATGTTATCTAACATTAATGTTTGATCTAGATTGTAACTTTTTTCTTTTTGGATATTTTCTCATATATGAACTCTTGTCGATTACATTGACATTAGAGTTCAACTTGGGTTTATATCTGATTCATAGAGTTCAACTTGGGTCAATATTGTGTGGCCACTTCTAGTTTTGGTAATTTTTTTATTGCCCTTGGCAACAAAATTATTCAATCTTAACCACAAAATTTCAATAATATTTCTTATTCTAACACAGGCCTTTGGCCATTTAAGCCATTTAAAGTTCAGAAAGTTCAGAAATTTAATTGAAAAATATATTGCACACATTACACAACCATCCATAAGAACTTGACTACAAACATACATAGAAAAAGAAAGACTGTCCATAAGAAGTTGACTACAAACATACAGTAAAAAAGCTAGACTGATATTTTCTGGACACATTACTATTGGCTAACTCAAGTTGCAAATTACAATTATGAATTTGTTGTAGTAGTGATTAAAGGATCCATCATGGAAGGAAGTGGCTTTGCGACTAAAGTGATCTGTCGTTGGAAGCATTGGGAGATTAGCTGCATAGTATCCGTTCTATTCAATTTGCAACAATCATGGTCAAAGAGAATTTTGTGACATATATGGGCATTGAGGATGTCAATCAAGAATATTAACTCCATCTGTTGCAAACATTAAACCAGGAAACCTAAAATCAGCAGTCACGTCTTTTGCATAAGACTTTTGCACGGATAGGTTATATTATACTTATTTACTTATTGAATTTTCGACATTCTTCTATAGGAAGGAAAATATAACTTTGCAGCACCTTACAATGAAGTCATGCTTAGAAGTTTCCTCATTGGAAGCCTTGAAAGATATATCACCTATGATCCATTAGGGTACTTAAAAGTCATTATAAAAGATGCATAAAAAACTCGATGAGGTTGTAGCTAATAAAGATGAAGAAATTTCTTATCTTAGAAATTAGAGTCAAGGCTTGATCACACAAATCAAGAAGTTAAAAAACAAAAATAAGATGCATCAGGGAAAATTATAACAACTTGGTTCACTGATTGACAAGGTAATGATGATTGATTCATTTGAATTAGGGGTATATTCAAAGGTTGAAGAACAAACGATGGATACATAAACCTTCGCAAATCCAAATGTCTCTACTAATAAAATTTCAATGATTAACAAAGTGACACAATCACATGAAGAAGATATAATACCAAGGGTGAATCAAGAAAAAATTTAAAATTACAATATAGAAAGATCATGTTACAAGGACACCTTTCTTGACATTCTAATCACAAGAGCTGACACTTAAACCAAAAAGCACATTAATATTGCTCTAAACAAAGGTAATATTTTCCAATGCAATTTGGTCTCTAAATAATAGTGCATCTTGGAAATAAATATATATAAAAAGTTATTTCCAACCCTATTAACAATACATAGTGCCATAGAAGATCAAGCTAGGGTGGATTGATCCTTAAACAATATGACAATTCTATTCGGTACTTCGAAGATCGAATTGCCTTGTCTCTTCAATTATAACAACATCAAGAATAAAGTATCATGTGAAAGCATTACAAGTAAGAATAGAGACATAACCTTTTTATGCTTCAAGTATCATGTGAAAGCATTACAAGTAAGAATAGAGAACCTTTTTATGCTTCAAAGACAAATCATACTTTGTGAAGGGGGAGACAATATTACAAACATAAAGTGTATAATAACAGTAGTAAACAACTAAGGGTTATAGCTAGTATAGGATCAAACATACCAAGGCCAACCCTCAATCACAACATTTAATCTTGTGACCCATCAATGTGTATATATACTATCATGAAGGTCATTGTAAATCATCAACTCATTTCGATATGAATTTCAACTATTTTTCTTTGTTATGTAGGTGTTTTCTTGTTTATGAATTGTTGTTCATGCCTCTACAAGAAAAATAGACATGCATGGTAGTGAGGACCTTAATGCATATCTAGAATTGTGTTGCAAGTGTCATGGGCTTAGTAAATCGTTTATCTTCCTTGACGATTCATTGAACCACGACTCCCCATAACACCTTTGGGGAGGCCTAAAAGGGGAATGGGATTTCTAGGAATTTAAACACATATTCTTGTTGCAACCAAGACCATTCCATGTTAGTGAACCATTTTTGGAGCTCACCTTGCCTACGCCTATAACATTGAGTCTTAGCCATTTGCTTGGAATTAGAGGCAATGTTGAAAATTTGGAGGCACTTCAAAGTGTTATTTGTAGTTGTCTTTTCTCTAGAGTGGTAAGAAAGGAGTAATCTATGAAGTGGTCGTTGACCAATTGGCCAACATCCACCGTAGGGAGAGGATTGCCCTTTATGAGTCCTTGTGATACTCTACGATGAAGCAGGTAGTCAAGAGATTCAACAACCAATAACACGAGCAAGGGGGAAACCTTACATAATTGAATTGAAAAGGCCAATCTCATTTGACTTACCTTGAGTATTAAAGAGGCAAGATGCAACCTAAGTGAATATAATTTCTACAATACTTGGAAAGAAGTGGCCAAATTCATGGCCTTAAATGTGCCTAGGATGAATGATCACTTGACTAGATCATAGGCCTTTTTGAAATCAATTTTAGTGAACATGGCATTTAGGGCCAAGAACTTGGCCCACTTCATTCCCTCCCAAATGACTATAGCATTATCCAAGATGAACCATTCTTTGATGAAGCCCATTTGTTTAGTTTGATAATCAATCTTGTACCAAACATTCAACGTTGTAATAAGCTATCGACTAGTGATCAATTTAGGGTCACTACTTTAGGAATAAACTTAACCAAGTCTTCGTTGATATGCTTTCCTAATGATTACTTAAGGAGAACTTTGGTCCAATCCCACAAAATCCAATATGGCTTTATAGCATTGGCATGGACATCCATAATTTTTGGGGGACTTATCATTGACTATCACCATTAATGCTATCGTCAGGTCATCTAAGGTAAACTCCTTGACACATAATCTTTCATGTTCAAGATTTGATCCTCTAGGTATAATGTCAATGCAAGTTTGCATTTCCACCCTAGATTCTTTCATTAGATGTTCAAATTGAAAAAATCTTCAGTAGTGGTTCACAAATTCCAGCTCAATATATCCCTACTTGGTGACTTGCCCAACCATTGTTTTTATTGCTGCAGATTACTTAGAGGTCTCCTTGATGGCCATGACTTCAAAGACAATGTTCATAGGCCTATATCCACTCTTGATATGATACAAATGGGTCTAAATTTGTGTGTTGCACACACAACATATCTCATCTACTTTTAGGGAGTGTCTCAACATAGCAACATGCTCTTGAATTCCCTCATCACAGGAAGAGAATTGAAGTGTATGAGACAACTCTTCATATTATTTTTTGAAAACCTTATGGTGCTTGTGTCTAACCACAACAATGTCTGTTGAATTCGAAGTTCGCGCCTCAAATGTTAGCATCATTGTCTGAATCAATGCAACCAACTTTACCTCTTGACCTATGAAACAAGTTCCAAATCCTCCTAATAGATTAGACATGCGTTGGGTGCTTTAGGTGATATACATTGAGAATATATGTTGTTTTCTGCATTCTCATTCATTTTAGCAACACCCCCCAAGATGGGGAACATAATGGGTTGATGATCATAGAGAGTAAGCTCCCCCAACACTTACACTGGTCTACCCCTTTGAAATCAAAGAAACAATAGCTATCCACTCATAATATGCCTCTCTAAGTTGTTTCAAAACGTTGTCCTCGCTCTTCTTGAAGTTGGACTAGAGGAACCACAACTCAATAGAGTCATGCTTGCTAAACTCATTAGCATTGTACATGTCAAGTTTGTCTTTAAGGTTATTATCTGTTTTTTTTTTTTTTTCCCCGCAAGGCATGGGTGGGGTTCAATCCTTCCTTATCATCTTGAGCCTCATCAATATTGAAGTCTCTACAAATTATCCAATCAATATAATATAATCCTTGGAATTATGGTATATCCTAAATATTAATTTAGGAGAAATATGAAAAGACATAGGTGAATAGGACCTCGTGAATAGTTTTTTTCTCCATAAATGGTTTCCACCCTCAACCCCTCATGAGGTTTGAATCTGTGATCTGATGGGGACTAAAACCACTCAAACCAATTGGTCTACACCTCATGGGTAGCGTTTGACATGTCTTATATTGAAGTGATAAAAATGCATTCTTCTTTCTCAATTGTTGGTGTGGTGTTAAGTGGAAAGGAGAATTATCCAAAATGGTCAAGAAAGATTGAACATACTTTGATCTTCAATGATCTTTGGTAAGACATTTATGGTGAGATACTTTACCTACCATACCTAAATATGTTAAAAGAGCTCGCCATATGGACGAATACAAATAATAAAGCATGTCTTGATTGTTACTTCTATAAGTGGAGAAGTGAGTCATTACTTTAAATTTATCAAAGATTCTTGGAGTGCCTTGAAGAAGTTGAAAGATTCGTATGGTTCACATTCATAATTTGATCTAATTCAATTGTATTGGAAGCTCTTCAATCTAGAATTGAATGATGGTGACCCCATGGCTTTAGTATCTGAAATTAAAGCCATTATGCATGACATTGCTTCTGCTGGTGTGAAGATAGACATCACTCTCATAGCTTTCATCAAGGCCCTCTACCCCACATATTCCCACACTCTTAAATCACTTCAAGTTAGTGGCCAATTGGAGTCTCTCGATTTTGACTCTTTGGTGGAGAAAATTGCAGAATGTGAGAAAACTTTCGAGAAGAAGACAATTTAGCCCACTGGAGAGATTGTGTGCTTTGCTTAAAAAGGGAAGAATCAATCACATGTTTCTTCTAAAGGAGAAGGTAGTAAGAGAGGACTCAAAAAGAAGAATTTTAGAGGTAGGGAGTATAGGCATAATCAAGTTGAGAGATCTAATCTTCATTGAGTTCATTGTGGCAATAATGGACATGAAACAAAGACATGTAGGATATCATGGGCGGAGATAAAAAAACAATAGGAATAGAAGGAGGAAAAATGCAAAGCTTCTAAATTCACTCATTTTGTTATTGCTCATGCAATATTGGCATAAATGAATGTTTTTTCAAAACTTCATTTGGTTCTTGGAGAGATGCATGGTTGCTTGACACTAATGCTACTTACCACATGACTTTTTAGAGAGAATTATTTGAGGAATTGATTGACAATGTAGAGGGTACAATATACTTTGCAAAGAGATCCAATTTAAAACCTATAGGAAGTGGGACCATCAAGCTCAAATTGCTTGGATTCTCAGATTTTCTTTTACATGATGTTTTCTATCTTCCCGAGTTGCAAAAGAACTTGTTGTCTCTTGTGTCCATTTGATAACAAGGCCATACTATTAACATGTTTGATGGAAAAGTTGAAATAAGGAGGTCTTTTAACAACATGGTCGTCATGAAAGGATGGGAGGATGATAGAATGTTGAAGCTGAAAGGAACATTTGCACAACCACAAAATTTTGAATACCTCCTCACCATGATGAAGGTACATTGTCATCTAGTCTCTTGTGACATGCTAGATTTTGGCACATCAATTATGATAGTCTTCATATGTTGAAGAAAAATGGTGTTTCTAGTTTGGTCACCATTCCAAGGAATTTAGGGCAATGTGAGGCATGTATCCTTGGTAACACAACACACAACATTTTCATGATTCCACTTCAAGAGAATGTAGAAAGTTAGAGTTGATACACTTTGATTTGTGTGGCCCCATGCCTATTGTGTTTACTTATGGTAATAAATATATCAAGACTTTTATTGACGATTACACTGGTATGTGTTGGGTTTATTTGTTGAAACATAAATCTCAAGCATTTGAAACATTTAAAATTTTTCACCTATGGATTGAAAATGAAGCTTAATCTTGTATTGGAACTCCTTGTGCTGATAATGGAGGGGAATATACTTCTAATGAGTTTGTAAGCTATCTTCGTGATTCAAATTATTTTGCAGCACAAAATGAGAGCGGAGATATAATAAAGCAATGTGCATATATATCTCAGATATCCAATAATATAATAGAAACGTATCAGAGATGCAACCATAAACACAAAGATACAGTAATACACAGTTTTCTATTAATGAGTGAAAATGTACAAAGACTGTAAAAATACAGAGTGAAAGACTCGTTAGAATGGTGGCAGCTTATCTATGAGAAGAGATGTGTCCGCTACTCGCATTCACAAGAAGATGATTTTACAATGAGGCTCCAAAGGCCTTTTTTTATCATAAAGAAAATCCAAAACCCTATCCCCGGAAGATGAAAAGCCAACAATTTTGTGGACCCCGTTTTGGGTAGTTTGGTGTATCAACTTCCCATGGGTGTAACTTTGGCATACGATCTCCGTTTGGGGCGCACGATAGCTTGTTGAAAAGGAATCGTCGAGGAGATTCATTTAGGGGGCTCAATCAGAGCCTTCGACTATAATTGATAATCTTGATCCCAAAAACCCTTCATTTAGGCCCTCAAAATGGCCCCGGAAGTTAAAAACTGCTAAAAATAGTAAATTACCAAAATTGCCAAAAAAATGTTTTGAGCTAGTTGGAAAAGGTGTGTGGCCACCGATATCCACCTGGATC
Source organism: Picea engelmannii (assembly GCA_009831015.1). Classification (NCBI taxonomy): domain Eukaryota; kingdom Viridiplantae; phylum Streptophyta; class Pinopsida; order Pinales; family Pinaceae; genus Picea; species Picea engelmannii. Next base: position 145,268 of record ML803616.1, on the reverse strand, counting down.
AATCCTCCCTCCTTAGGAAGAACTAGGTCCATTGCGTTGAGTGCCCAGGGGAGAGAGAAAAGTGTTTGTTGAATCTGCATCTTGATGAGTTGCTTGCCTTGTTGGAGAAGTTGCATTGCTTAGCTTGTTGAAGGTTGTCATGAACCTGTGGCTGGAAGGGTTGGACCTTTTTAACCAATCTGGATACATAGGATGTCTGTGTGTAGAAGGAATCTTTACACTTCGCTGCAATCTTATCGACCTGCTTTTGTTGGATAGAAGGTGCTTGAGCCGAGGCTGTAGTGGTTGCAGTATCCTTATGTTCACCTTTTGAACAGATTGTGAAGAAGCTGAATTTTGTAGTATGAGATACTACCTTGCGAAACTGTTTAGGTGGAACAATAGTCAGAACTACCTCTGGTATTTTGTAGAGATGACCCCCTGAGAAACAATGACACTGCGAGGTCGAGACTCATAAACAACATGGAGTTTCCACATATATGGCTGGCCCAAGAGAACATCATAGACATCTGGTGGGGAAACATCACATAATACCTCATCCTTGAAGGGATGGATGTCGTATGAAAATAGACACTATTGGATGACACGAAGATCTCGTCCCTGACAAAGCCAACCGATGTTGTATGGCTGCGAGTGTGGTGTTGTCGACAATCCCAACTATTTGATGACCTCTGCTAAGATGAGGTTCTTCTGGATTTCGCTATTAAAACAATAAAATGAAGTGGAGTCCCCTTCACCCACATATGTGAATGAAAAAGACGCTCCACTTCTTCGGGATCTGTTGGTTCTTCTAGTTGAATTGTTGTGGTCGTGACAATGTCAGTGGGGTCTGCGTTGATGATTTGTCTTTTACCAGTATTTTCAAAATTAGATTCTGAATCAGGGTTCGACTCCTTGTATTTGATCTCGACCACCAATGACTGTTTTGAGTGACATTCTTCGGTGCTGTTCCAAGGGCTTTTGTGGAAATCACACCGTTTTCCGGTGTCCTTTGTCTTCCCGTGATCCTTCTTTTCCTGTGGTTTGGACTGGTTTTCGTGAGATTATTTGTTAGGGACGTCTTTATCATAATTTGGTTGTTGCAGATTTGCAGACCCAAACTGATCCAGGTAGATATCGGTGGCCACCCACCTTTTCCGACTAGCTCAAAACAGTTTTCTGGCAATTTTGACAATTTACTATTTTTAGCAGTTTTTAACTTCCAGGGCCATTTTGAGGGCCTAAATGAAGGTATTTCAAGATAAAGGTTCTAAAATATAGTTAAATGCATAATTGAGCCCCCAAAATGAATCTCCTCGATGATACCTTTCCAACGAGCTATCATACGCCTAAAACTGAGATCGTATGCAAAAGTTACGACCCCAGGAAGTTGATGTACTAACTTACCCAAACGGGGCCCACATGACTCTTGACACTTCATCTCCTAGGGTTAGGTTTTTGGATGTCTAGGGTTTTTGGAATTCCTGCTTATTGTAAAAGGCCTTCAGAGCCTCATTGTAATCATCTTCTTGGGAATGCGAGTAGCCGTCACATCTCTTCTCAGAGATAAGCTGCCACCATTCTAGCGAGTCTTTCACTCTGTATTTTTACAGTCTTTGTACATTTCTTTCATTAATAGAAATCGCGTATTACTGTATCTCTGTGTTTATGGTTGCATATCTGATATATTTCTGTTATATTATTGGATATACACGATATCTCTGTGCATTTCTTTATTATATCTCCGCTCTCATTTCGTGTCGAAAATAATCCGGATCAATGGTATTAGAGCATGCTGCTCTTGATCGTTTTTTTAGTGCATGTCCCCGACGAGGTCTGAGTATAGTAAGTTGGGTATCGAGCTTGTCTCTCTTGAAGACAATCACTCTCACACACCCAAGAAACCCTCAATGGCAGAAGAAAATAAAAACGACGAAGCAGACGATCTTATCAATTTGTTGCTTGAGCAAACTCTCACGCGACAGAGGGATGAAATGATGGAGAATTTTTCCCACATCCTTCAATGCCTGTCAATAACAACAGACGCATCTTCATCAAGTGGCCACTTTGGAGGCACCTCGCCTTTCAAGGTACAAGTTAATTTTGATATTCTTGTATTTGAAGGACATATAGATGCAGAAGCCCTAGAAAAATGGTCAACTCTGCTAGAAGGTTATTTCTCTGTTCACAATTTTTTTGACAAAGAAAAGATCACCTTCACACTCCTTAAATCTCTCCCTCATGTCAAACATTGGTGGGAAACTTACTGGGAGCAAAGTTCCACAGAGGATTCTGGAATATATGGGGCCGATCCCACTTGGGATTTTTTTGTGGATGCGGT
>ML803616.1:110629-141843 GCA_009831015.1 Picea engelmannii | reverse complement strand
CACCTATTTGACCTTCAAATATGGGAATATCAAAATTAACTTGTACCTTGAAAGGAGAGGTGCTTCTAAAGTGTTTGTTTGACGAAGATGCGTCTGTTGCTATCGAAAGGCTTTGAAGGATGTGGGAAAAATTCTCCATCATTTCGTCCCTCTATTGCGTGAGAGCTTGCTCAAGCAACATATTGATAGAATCGTCTGCTCTGTCGTTTTTCTTTTCTTCCGTCACGGAGAGTTTCTTGGGCATGCAAGAGTGATTGTCTTCAAGAGAGATAATCTTGAGACCCAACTTTCTATACTCGGACCTCGTCGGGGACATGCACTGAAAAAAAAATGATCAAGAGCAACCTGCTCTGATACCATTGAGCCAGATTATTTTTTAGCACGAAATGAGAGAAAAGATGTAATAAAGCAATGTGCAGAGATATCTCAGATATCCAATAATATAACAAAAATGTATCAGAGATGAAACCATAAACACAAAGATACATTAATACACAATTTTCTATTAATGAGCGAAAATGTACAAAGACTGTAAAAATACATAGTGAAAGACTCGCTAGAATGGTGTCAGCTTATCTCTGAGAAGAGATGTGTCCGCTACTCGCATTCGCAAGAAGATGATTTTACAATGAGGTTCCAAAGGCATTTTTTATCATAAAGAACATCCAAAACCCTAACCCTGGAAGATGAAAAGCCAACAGTTTTGTGGACCCCGTTTTGGGTAGTTTGGTGTATCAACTTCCCGAGGGTGTAACTTTGGCATTCGATCTCCGTTTGGGGTGCACGATAGATCGTTGGAAAGGTATCGTCGAGGATATTAATTTAGGGGGCTCAATTAGAGCCTTCAGATATCATTGAGAATCTCGATCCCAAAAAACCTTCATTTAGGCCCTCAAAATGGCCCCGGAAGTTAAAAACTGCTAAAAATAGTAAATTACCAAAATTGCCAAAAAACTATTTTGAGCTAGTTGGAAAAGGTGGGTGGCCACTGATATCCACCTGGATCAATTTTCCAACTTGGAATCAAGCATCAAATCATTGTCCCATACAATCCTTCGTAGAATGGTGTAGCAAAAAGAATGAACATGACACTCTTGAATATGGTATGTTCCATGCTATTTTTCTAGAATGTGAAGTTGATGTTTTGGGCTGATGCAGTTCTGTGTGTAGTGTATGCGACAAACATGAGTCCATCTCATGCTCTTGGGAAAAATACTCCTTATGAAATGTGGTATGGCTGCCTTCTTTCGGTGAGACATCTTAGGGTCTTTGGTTCCACTTGTTATGCTTTAATTCCTAAGGAGAAAATAAAAAACTAGATGAAAGGAGTAAAAAGTGCATCTTCTTGGGATACTCAAATACCACCAAGGCATGTCGTCTTTACAACGAGGTAAAAAAATGTTCATTCTTTCCGAAGATGTGTTTTTTATTGAATCCACTAAGAATGACAAGACTATTGAGTGACAACTTGATCATCTTGATAGCTTTACCCATGTAAAGACATATCATGAGTTTGATAATGTGATTCCACATCTTGAAGGGGGGATTGCTATCTTGGATCAATCTTTGCAATCTCCTTTTGAAGTGCCATCTCACCCTCATGTAGAAGACCCAAACACTTCATCAGAACAAGATGTTCAATTGGTTGATGTGATTGAGATGGATGCAATGATGAACCTTGATGAGAATGAAACACCATATCAATCAGCTGAGCAATCTATACCATCATAGAAATGTCCATAGTGGCTCATAAAGACCCTTGAAAACGTTTGTCCTAATGTGGTTGGAAATATAGGAATCAAAAGTTCAACAAAAGAAGATAATGTAGATGATTTAGATTCAGGTGATGTCAATGATATGGAATAATATCTACTAATTATGAATTGAATTTATCTACTAATTTTGGACCAACTTCCTTTGAAGAAGTTGTTTCTCATGATGAGTGGAAAGAAGCTATGCAAAAGGAGTATGATGCTCTCATCAAGAATGGGACAAGGAAGTTGGTGGAATCTCCATTTGGAACCAAAACAATTGGTTGTAAGTGGGTCTTCAATAACACATACAAATCAAATGGCTCACTTGACAAACATAAGGTGAATCTTGTGGCGAAATGATATGCATAGAATGAAGATAGAAAATATGAGGATAATTTTTCCCCCACAACAAAATGGGATACCATTCATGCATTATTGGATTTGGTTGCACAAAATAGGTGGAAGATTCATCACATGGATGTGAATACATCTTTCCTAAATGGAGATTTGAAAGAGAATGTTTACATGTCTCAACTAGAAGGATTTGAAGTGAAGGGTCAAGAACATAAGGTATGCAAGCTCATCAAGTATCTGTATGGCATAAAGAAAGCACCTCACACATGGTATGGAAATATAATTGAACATTTTTTGAAGATCAATTTCAAACATTTTAATCTTGATGATGCAACTTTGTTTGTCAAGAAAGTTGGAAAAAGTATTGTATGTCTTGTGGTGTATGTAGATGATCTTTTGATAGCAGGGAACAATGAAACATATATTGCATCAATAAAGAGATAATTGAAGAATGGTTTTGAGATGAAAAACATGGGACGACATCACTACTACTTGGGTACTAAAGTAACTCAAAATCCAAGGTATATATTCATCTCCCATTAAAAGAACATTGGAGAGTTGTTGAATCGATTTGGCATGGCTAAGTGTAATTCTTTTTCTACTCCAATGGAACACCATTTGAAGCTAACATCAAAATAAGGGAATGAATTTGAGGATGCAACTAAATATAGACTGCTTGTGGGGAGTCTTATCTACCTTACCACTACTAGACCAAATATTTTATTTGCAGTTGGGAGCCTTTCTAGGTTCGTGCAAAAATCTCGTGAAGGACATTAATGTGATGCAAAGAGAGTTCTAAGGTACTTGAAGGGAAATCAAGACTTTGGGTTCAAATACCTTAAGGTGAAGGACTTTAAACTAGTTGGACATAAATTTTTTGACTTTGATGGGGATGAGGAGAATGGAGTGTCTAATCTAGGACACCTCATGAGTCTTGGATAAACAACTATCACTTGGAGATAATGCAAACAATTCATTCTAATAGATTCCACTACAGAGGTAGAACAAGTAATTGTTGTAAAGGAAACAAAGGAGATTGTGTGGCCTAGGAAGATACTAGAGGATTTGCAGGAGAAATAGTTGAATGCTACTCCACCTTTGGTTGACAACACTTTTTCATTCAAGTTGGCCAAGAATCCTAGATTCCATGATCAAATAAAAAACATCAACACAAAGTACCATTTGATTCAACATCATTTAGATGCCAAGACCATTCATTTGATATGTTGCTCCACAACTAAGAAAATTGTAGACATCTTCACCAAAGCGCTTGGAAGATAAAAGTTTAGAAAGATGCTTGGACTTATAAACACTCGTTCGGATTAAGGTGGAGGGGGATGTTAGATACCTAATTCTTGGGATTATGATATATTGCAAAAACTAATTTATGGGAAATATGAAGAGTCATAGGTGAATAGGAAGAGTCATCAGATTGAACCATAGGTCATATCTCATTGAATTTATATGTGGCTCACTTTAATAAAATCAATTCAATGTAGAGTTATTCAATGCCTTGTTTTTCATCAACAGTGAACCATAAAAAAATGCTCTCTCATCAACATCATTGGTGAGGCTAACCACTGCATCATCCATACTAAGCAATGGCCACACCACTCAATGTTATGGGTCAAATCCATGATGAATGACATGGTTAGCAAGATAAGGTGAAACACAATAATCTAGTCTACCTTTCCCCACTATATGATTAATATAAAAACTAATAATACAAGGCTAAATAAAGTGAAGGGATATACCTAACAAAAATCCTACAAACTTAACCTCATGTAAACATAGGATGTCTAAATATGAAATCACTAATAGATTTGTGAGAACCATAGATTTTATAATCAGGCCTATAAAGAACCTAATGTTTCATGCTGTACACTTCATCCCTAACCTTGAACATGGATACCCATATCCTCTCCCCTCAAGCCCACCAAGGGATTATAGAGGTTTGGAAAAATAATATTATTTTGGGTTGTCGTTGGTAATGCTTATACATCTAGGGTCATTGTTGGCTCAAGGTTTTTGAATTGGAGGCAGAGACCGAGCCCTAAGCATGCCTCTTATGAGAGGATGTAGCACGAGAGGAAGGAACATGGTCTTTCCCTACAATTGAGGCCACAAGTTTGGAAGGAGTCAACTTTGAAGTGCCTAGACTCTTTGTCGATGGCTCCTTTGGAACTGTGGAATTTCTTAACAACTTGGACCCAATCTTCTCCTTTTGTAGTAGGGGATGCCTTATAGGCCTTAACTTTGGGAGCATTTGTCTAATATTGAACTTCATGGATCTCGCCCTTAATCATCAAGGGTTAATCACTAATTTTAGAATTATAGATTTGGCACTTAAAGTAGGTACTATGCATATTGATATACTAATTAGTTTCCTTAAGACCTTCCCCTATAGTTAATTTAACTCCTTAAGATATTTTGAGAGATTAACCTTAATGTAAAGTCTCTTTTGCATACAAGGGTTAAAAAACCTATGTGGCTCATGTCCTTTGCCTTTAATGTCTTTGATTGATTGCACATTTAGAATATCATTTAGTGCATTACACCACTTAAAAGTGTTAACACTCTTAAATGTAGGGAATGCAATGCTTGCTTATAAATGGTTTATCAACATTATGCTCGTTCTAGGTAAAATGTCAATTTCTAAGAAAGAGACCATTATAATTGTAAGGTTAAGTGACTAGTCACTAGAAGGTAGGTTCTTTTCAATAATTTTTCTTATGTGATTATATAACATTGTTTGAAAATTGGAATATGAAAATGAAAAAAACTATAACAATTATCATAGTCAATATTAATGTTGAATTTTCATTTTTAAATTTTTTAATCTATTTTCAAATAATACTATGATTTTCATTATCTAAATTTTTTATTATCATAATATTATATAAGTCTTTGTTATATAATATATATATATATATATATATATTATTTAGTAATATCTTGCAAGTAAATTTTAGTTCTTCATTATCTTAAATAAATATTATGTTTTATTTTATTTCATATTTTTTAATTAATGGATAGTTTTAATTTATTTTAATTTGTTAATTTTTTAATATTTTTTAAATTATGAACTATAATCATTTCTTTTTTGTTTTTAAATAATGTTATTTTATAATTTTTTTTTAGTTAAATATTCTTGAGTTGTGGAATTGGTGAGCTGTCATGATCTAGGGGTATCTAAGCTGTCAAAATTACTCGGGGATCACATCCGATTTGGATCATACCAACTCTTAATATGGATGGATTTGAGGTGTCCCCAGAGGTTTTGAACTGGTGACTTCACTTACAGAGTGCCTTAATAGCGCACTCCCTCAACGACTACTCTACACCATAGAGACTTTAAAATTTGGACATGGGGGTGGGCTTTGATCCACTTATGTGTGCATGGGTCACGATACCATTTAATATAGCATCTTTGGGTGCAACCACACATTCGACCACTACCTCAAGGTGTCCCCATGCCTTTAGGTAAAGCCCTCACGAAAATTGAACCTTGCCTAAGAGTGAAAAACTCCTAGCTTTCCACCATTGAATCCAACCCCTTTAAACTTATAATAAACTATTTACATTATAAATATGTTTATAATTAATTTTAAAATTCGATTAAAGTAAAAACATTTTATAACATAGAATAAAAAATATATATATTTGAGAAAAAATTAATATCTTATATTTAATATTATATAAAACATATCAACTTAAAAAAATATAAATAAAATAAATTAATTTAAACTTATACCTATTCAAAATATTTTAATAACAAATATTTTTTTATATAAATTACTTTTTAATCTCTCTTATAAATTTTATTAATTTGTTTTTTCCAAAAGAAATCTCCCATCTCCCTTTATTTGTTTTTTCTAAAGAAATCCACTTTTATCTCTACAAATAGTGACTAAAAGTTTTGGATATCACAATACTTATTAGTCCTTGCCAAAGGCGTAGAGGGACTATAGCAATTGATAATTCATTAACTTTATATTAGTTTGTCGTTTGACTACAAATTTTTGCATACTTTCTAATGTTCGAACTACAGAACTAAAAGCATTATTTTTTATATAACAAAAAAACCCATATATGTCATGATCTGATTGAATGATAGATTTGAGGTCTTATTGCCAATTTCGCTATTCCCAATGAATTATGTGTTGCCATATCCAAAGTTTTATCTTGTGCAGTACGTTTTTTTATTTGTACCATTCATATTGAAATGTTTAGATATCCAAAGTTTATAGTGATCGATAATTCGTTGACTTTATATTAGTTTTTTGTTTGACTACAAATTTTTGCATAATTTCTATTGTTCAAACTACATAACTAAAAAAATTATTTATTTATTTATATATTTATTATAAAAAAACCCATGTATGTCATGATCTTGTTGTTGGATAATAGAATCGAGGTCTTATTGCGAGGTTATTATTATTATTATTAATATTATTTTTATTAATGTATTTGTTCTATTATTATTAGTCCTTTGTATTTGTATTTAAATGTTTGCATACCGAAGGTTTAGATCATTGACACTTTTTTTGAGGTGCTTGAATAGGCCTGAAAACTTAAATATTTACATGGCGTGAGGTCCTGAAACATGCCTAACAACTTAAATGTTTTCATACTGCGAGGCCCTTAGACAACCTGAAAGCCTTAAATGTTTATCTAAATAGGCTTCTAGGAGTACATTTTTCCTCGAAATTTTCCATACAATGTTGAAGTGAATTTGGACAATATTGTTGTCCACCGCTAGTTGAATATGCATTGTATCTTTCATACTTCTTCTAGGCTTATAATGCAATTTCGTCATCGTTGAAGCTACATACATTGTTTACTGGTTCGGTGGGTGCTTCTTCTTCGCTGGTTCGTCGGTTGCTGCTTGTTGTTGTTTGGTTCACAATTCGACCTGCGCTTCTGCCTTTCATCGTTTTGGAGTAAGTTTCCATGCCACAATTTCATTTTCTATTCCTTCTTTGTTGTTCAGTGTTTGCAGTTTGCAAGTAAGAATGTTTGCTTATTTCTACTGACATGCTTGTACTTGAGATATGATATGTAGACCAAAGATACTGCAAAATTATATTTCCATGTCTAGAAGCATATTTGGAAACTTTTCCATAGAAAACCAAAAGAATTTAATTTCTTAATATTTTGTGGCTTGTAATATATTTTGGGCAGGGAAAAACTTTATATATTTACAACCATGGATGGAGAAAAGAAAAGGTTCATGTTTCTGACTATATTTTATTCTATTTGTTGATTCTCATTTACTACATGTGCATATTACTTGTTCTTCGGTGCATACCGACTTCTATTCATGTTCATTGTATTTTGTGTGTTCCCACATTCAAACAAACATAATAGCTGGAGAAAATGACATAGTCTTGACTGCAGCGGTGGAAGAGAAGATACAAAAGCACATGCTTGTACCGTTATTTCATATTCCGTTGTTTTGTATTTCATTTATTGTCTGTATATGTGTTCACCTAGTTTATTGTATGTAGATATTGCGTATCTTCCTACATAATAACTTATCTTCATTACATTTCTTCCTGCATACTAACTTCCTTCATGTCCATTGTATTTTTCCTGAATTGCTACATTAAAAAAAACAGAATGGATGGAGAGGACGATGGACTCTTTGGTGCGAATGTAGAGAATGAGTTATAGAGGTGCATAAATGTACTCTTATTTCATATTCTAGTGTTGAGTATTTCATTTATTGTTTGTGTATTTGTTCTACTTGTTCTACTGCTTTGCACCTTTTTTGTTGTATGTATATACTACGTATCTTTCTGCTTATTCTCATGTGAATCGTATTCTTGTTGCTGTTACATTGAAATAAATAGAACTGTATTTATTTATTTTACATGTCTTTCTTCATACTAACTTGCCTTCATGTCCATTGTATATTCAACATTGCTACCTTGGAAGAAACATATTGTTTGGATAAGAAGATGAATTCTTGTATGCAACATCAAAGGGGTCTGTGGTACAATCTTCAAAAAGGTATACCAACTGTGCTAGTAAATTAAATATACAAAGCGGGTGGGGGCATATAATATTGGACTAGAAAATGATGATTTGGCAACAATGGGCCTTTGTGCCCTCCCCATTTCTGTTTTTTCCATTTTCTATTATCCCTTTTGCTTTCTAATTGCTCTACTTAGTCGTCTTTCCGAACATGCCTTGGTGCACGGGTTGGTGGGCTCACGGGTTCACATTTATGGTCACGCTTCTACCTTATTCCATAATTACCCACTTTGTCGATTGCGGGTGCCGGGCTGGCGGGTTCAAGATTGCGCCTCCGGCTTCAGAGGTTCCGTGATATAAAAATTGGCCGTCGTGCCCTGCCATCACCCCTTGTTTACAGTTACACATTTTTTCAGTCAAAAAATCCGAGGCATACAATTTGACCCTCTGCTCCTCATGTTTCTTGAGTATCCCTTGACACCCTATTTCGTATTCCATCTCCTTCCACCCTGCATGTGACATTAAGAACAATTATGGACAATATAAAATGCATATACTTGTTTAGTCCTTCTAATGTTCATCTACACATGCTTGCATTAGAAAACGTTGGACTAGTGACATGGCCATGAGCAATCAGTCATCCCATACATCAGCATACCGACAAGGCCAAAGGTAAAGATGCAAACATTATGTTACTAGTATGTTTACCAAACAAATATCCTCAACTATTTATTCATCTATGACATGGTAAATATGATGATGTCATCTGCAACACATACTTTGCAGTTCACAAGAAGTATCAACAAGTACAAGCGAGACACCGAACATAACGTAGGTTCCGCAAACTAAGAGGTCTGGTTGCAAAACTCTCGCTCCATAGTTCACCCAAGTTGTGCGTCTACTTGTAAATTTATGCCAGGAAAAAAATAAAACAAAAAAATAATGCACACTACCATTCACTTTACTTTTCCCGTTAAAAAATTGTCGCCAGGTCTAAACTTGTAACACCCAAAATACTATCAATAGGGGGCTTGAACAACCACCGAACTGGACAAGTGTTCATCAGGGAAATACTGGTCGTTTATAACACCTACTTGGGCAAGGCAAACAAAATTAGATCCATTATGCGTGATGACATGAAAGACAAGGAGGTCATGATGATAGTCACACTGACTATTCCTGCACAACTTGTCCATAAACATGCAGAAAAGATATTGTCAAGTAATGGGATATCCATTACAAATTTTAATATATTGCCCAAAATAGTATATGACCATGGTGATTGTGATCGGATTATTTCGCTCAAAGAAACAAGTATTGTGGAAAACATTCTCGCTATTTGTTCATGATATCGTTTCGTCCTGGATTCAACTATCATCCAACTTGCACATAGCAACAACATTTACCCAATTAGAACCATTGGTGCAACTGTCACACTCGCGAGAAAACTTGGCTCACAACACATTCTCCATATAAAATATGGAGAGTTAGACAACCGCCGAACTGGACAAGTGTTCATCAGGGAAATAATGGTGGTCTATAACACCTACTTGGGCAAGGCAAACAAAATTAGATCCATTATGCGTGATGACATGAAAGACAAGGAGGTCATGATGATAGTCACACTGACTATTCCTGCACAACTTGTCCATAAACATGCGGAAAAGATATTGTCAGGTAATGGGATATCCATTACAAATTTTAATATATTGCCTAAAATAGTATATGACCATGGTGATTGTGATCGGATTATTTCGCTCAAAGAAACAAGTATTGCGGAAAACATTCTCGCTATTTGTTCATGATATCGTTTTGTCCTGGATGCAACTATCATCCAACTTGCACATAGCAACAACATTTACCCAATCAGAACCATTGGTGCAACTATCACACTCGCGAGAAAACTTGGCTTGCAACACATTCTCCATATAAAATATGGAGAGTTAGACAATGACAAGGCAGTGATACCATTCTCCATATCCAGTTTTGTCCTTTACTTTCGCATGTCCATGTATCTCAGTTAAGTTACAAAAATATTGCACTATTCCATGTTGTAGTTGGAATTGTTTGATACCTATTCAAATTTGTTTTTTTCAATGGAACAACAATTGCATAAAGGGCAATTTCCACTTATGCTCTTCAAAAATATAACAAAGAAAAGGGATGTAGAGAAAGGATCTTTCACACAACCCAAGCAACATTTGTAACATAATTGAGAGCAGACATAGTACAGGATCTCAAGAAAATAAATAGCTCTACAACTGTTGTGCATATACATCTACAGATTCATCCTCACTTTTCTCATACAAATAGCCTTCACCAAATTTCTGCGGTTTATTTTTATTTTTATTTTTATTTTTTTGGGGTGCAGTTGTATATTATTTATTCAATATATTAATTGCTATGCTCACGTTTCTAGGTTGAAGTTGTTTTGGTTACAGCGGATGCATACTCGACCCCCTTTTAGCCTGTATGTGCGAAATGCAACTCTCCTGCTTCTGCTTCTGATTTGATAAGTGATGATACGATTGATTGTTTGTGATGCAATGAAAAATTTCCATACATATATGGACATTGCCTCAATGCTGCCATCCAAACCGTGGGCAACACAATCGTGCATTCTACAATTAGACAACCTCTGTTACAATATGTGCTTCCTGGGTTAGCAAAATTCTCATATGAAGCATACCTACAAAAAAATACAAACAATGTCTACATGCTGCACGACTTTCGGATACATAACAAAACTTTCTTAAATGAGGACAATGTAATATTGCATATCGGCTGAAAAAAATAAAAATAAAAATCATATCAAGCTTTGGTAGGAAACATATCGACAGACTTTTGTTCATATCCCATGACCCCAGTTATTTTCTCATGGGAACATATACCATATATAAGAGAAAACCAATGCCACGATGTGTTTTTTTTATATATCAAATTGTTTGATGCAAAGGTCGATGCGTGTTGCTCTATGGAACCTTGTGGGATCTTGCTTGAGTCCTGTTTGGTGTTTACTTGGATCTTGGTTGTATGCTTCGTTATGGAAAATTAATAATACATTCAGGATCTTCACAGTTTTTCTATGATATTAAAGACTATAGAGGACATGCTTTTCCCTTTAATATAAGCTCCGTGACACAAATGTAGTATGTGGCTCGTTTTAGCATTTTTCCTTGATCGATGAACTTAGCAAAATTAATCTCCTGGAATAATTTGAAATAGAAGAATATATACTGTGGGAAGTCCAATGGAGCTAGTATATCAACAAGAGGACATTAAAATTCAAATTCGTCGTTGTTATACTCACTGTGAAGCTGAAATTACAATAACTTTACTTAGACATCCAAAAATTGATTGTGTTGTAGCTTTTCGAGGCTTCTCTTATACAAGCAGATTCTGGAAACTATAAGCATGGCTCGCTGTATCTATTCCTTGATTGAAGAATCTGTTCACATGTTTAATTCACGTCATAGTTATTGTTAAAACCATAAACGAGGATTTCTTAAACCAATTCCCGCTTCCGAAAATTACCACCCCCTTTCTTTTTTCCCTGTGCTTTCCATTTCTGGTTACTTACTCATTTTTCAGAAAATCTCTATGTGCGGAAGTTGGCGGATTCACATCTTCAAATTTTCACTTACTTTTATATCACTAGCCTGATCGACCGCTTCCTAGTTTCATATTGAAAAACTTTTTGGATCACGGGTTCCTGGATAGGCGGGTTCAACATTGCATTTTCATTGTTCCGCCATTTGCAAACAAAACTCGGACTTCCACAATCTACAAATTAACAAACAAATTCCCCTTTATCTCATTTTTAGCACTTTTCCTTGATCGATGAACCTAGCAAAATTAATCTCCTGGAATAATTTGAAATAAAAGAATATATACTATGCGAATTCCAATGGAACTATCATATCAACGAGATGACATTAAAATTCAAATTCGTCGTTGTTAATACTTGCAGTGAATCTAACAATACAATAACTTTACTTACACATCCCAAAATTAATTTCCTTGTAGCTTTTCAACAATTCTCTTATACAAACATATCTTGGAAACTATAAGCATGGCTCGTTGCATCTATTCCTTAATTGAAGAACCTATTCACATGTTTAATTCACTTCATAGTTACTGTTAAGACCATCAATGGGTCTTTCTTACACTAATTCCTGCTTCCGAAAATTGCCATCCCCTTTCTTTTTTTCCATCTTCTTTCCATTTCTGGTTACTTACTCATTTTTTCGGAAAATTTCTAGGTGCGGGAGTTGGCAGATTCACGTCTTTAGATTTCCACTTACTTTTATATCACCAACTCGATCGATCGCTTCCCCATTTCATATTGAACATTTTTTTTGGATTGTGGGTTCTTGAATAGGCGGGTTACCAGATAGGCGGGTTCAACATTGCATTTCCATTGTTCCGCCGCCTGCAAACAACATCCATACTTCCACGATCTACAAATTAGAAAACAAATTCCCCTTTATCTCGTTTTTAGCACTTTTCCTTGATCGATGAACTTAGCAAAATTAATTCCCTGGAATAATTTGAAATAAAAGAATATATACTATGCGAAGTCCAATGGAACTATAATATCAACGAGAGGACATTAAAATTCAAATTTGTCGTTGTTAATACTTGTGGTGAAGTTGATAGTACAATAACTTTACTTACACATCCAAAAAATGATTTCCTTGTAGCTTTTCGACGCTTCTCTTATAGAAACAAATCCTGGAAACTATAAGTATGGCTTGCTGTATCTATTCCTTAATTGAAGAACCTATTCACATGTTTACTGCACTTCATAGTTACTGTTAAGACCATCAATGGGGCTTTCTTACACCAATTCTTGCTTCTGAAAATTTCCATCCCCTTTCTTTTTTTCCATCTGCTTTCCATTTCTGGTTACTTACTTGTTTTTTAGAAAATGTCCAGGTGTGGGAGTTGGCGGATTCACGTCTTCAGATTTCCACTTACTTTTATATCACCAGCCCGACCGACCGCTTCCCCGTTTCATATTGAACAAACTTTTTGGATCGCGGGTTCCTGAATAGGCAGGTTCAACATTGTGTTTCCATTGTTCCGCCGCCTGCAAACAACACCCATACTTCCGCGATCTACAAATTAGCAAACAAATTGCCCTTTATCTCGTTTTTAGCACTTTTCCTTGATTGATGAACTTAACAAAATTAATTCCCTAGATTAATTTGAAATAAAAGAATATATACTACATGAAGTCTAATGGAACTATCATATGAACAAGAAGACATTAAAATTCAAATTCGTCGTTGTTATTCTTGTGATGAAGCTAATAGTACAAAAACTTTACTTAAACATCCAAAAATTGATTTTCTTGTAACTTTTCGACGCTTCTCTTATACAAACTGATCTTGGAAACCATATACATCACTCGCTGTATCTAGTCCTTGATTAAAGAACCTATTAACATGTTTAATGCACTTCATAGTTACTTTTAATACTATCAATGGGGATTTCTTACACCAATTCCCGCTTCTAAAAATTGCCATCCCCTTTTTTTTTGCCCTCTACTTTCCCTTTCTGGTTACTTACTCGTTTTTCAGAAAATGTCTAGGTGCGGGAGTTGGCAGATTCACGTCTTCAGATTTCCATTGTTACTTTATATCACCAGCTCGACCGACCACTTCCCCATTTCATATTGAACAAAATTTTTGAATCGCGGGTTCCTGGATAGGCGGGTTCAACATTGCGTTTCCATTGTTTCGTCGCCTATAAACAACACCCGAACTTCCACGATCTACAAATTAGCAAACAAGTTCCCCTTCATCTCGTTTTCTTTCGTTTTCTATTTACTTCTTCCTTTTTCCAAATGTGTCCTTCTTTTATATACAACACTCGAAGTTCCGCATTATACAAATTGCTTACTCAACATTGCGCTTCCACTGTTCCCCTACGTACAAACAATACCTGGAATTTCGTGATATACAAATTGATGGCTGAAATATGCATTGTGACATACAATTTGACCATCGACCCCTCACGTCTCTTGGGTATATCTTGTGACCCTTTTTTTATTGTAACCCGCCCGACCGCTTTCCATACTTGGGCATTTCTTGGAATGTGTTTCATGAGTTGGCGGGTGGACGAAATGTACTATGCTTAGTCGCTCTTCGCCATCCCCGCTACCTTCATATTTCTTTCTAGATATGCAATTATTAAGCTTTAATGCTAGTAGTTCATCTTGCATGAACCGTTAAGATTGTCATTAATGTCCGGAAGGCCACATAATAATTGTCATTAATACAAATTAAATCAATATTTGCGGAGAAGAGTGTTATCCTTTCCATGTATTCATTTCAAACATGATGCAATCTCTTTCGTGCGTCGACCGGTTGGCGCCTTTAAGAAATCTCTAATTCTTAATCGCTCTTTTTCGTCACTGCCACCTTCGCACTTTTTTTCTAAATATGCAATTAGTAAGCTTTAATGGTAACAAATCATTACGAATGAACACTGGAGATTTTCATTGATCAACGAAAGGCTCGAGGAGATCTTCCATTGATACACATTAAACAAAGATTTGTGGGGGGTTATATTATCCCTCCCCAATTTTCATTTCAAACATTGTCTGGAGAAAATGGAAATTCTCGTTAACTTATAGCAACAATTCTGTCCAGATACAGTAAACACCTTCGGGCATGATCACCAGAGGTTCCAGTATTCCAAGATATATTCTTACTACTCATCTCCCTCCGCCCAGGAGAAAAAAAGGAGATGGTTTGTTGGTACACCGAGTGATATATTTCAAGCCAAAGAATTCCAAAGCAAACCTACCTCCTCAGACAACCTGTCCAGTTGCATTGATGGATGGCACAGAGGTTGATGCGATGGATTCCAAGCTAGAAGAAGATGATCTGATGGACGATGATACAACAATGGATGATGGAAATGCATATATTGTTCCCACTCATGCACCCAAATTGAAATCAACCATAACCGATGGTACTTCCCAGATCGACGATGGCGGTCTTGACAACACTAAAAGGAGTTTCAGAAAAGAAAATGCCGTTGAACGCAATTGCCGCGTTGCAACTCAAAAGTAGGAATTCCAGAGGTCCAAATTAGTCTATTCTGGGCGAAAGTATTTCACTGTAAATAAATGATCTATTGATGCTCCCAAAGATATATTTCAAGCCAAAAAACTATTCAATTGCGGGACCATTGTACTATTCTCTAGATATACAATCAACATCTTAGGGAATGAGGACCAGAACTCCCACTGGTGCAAGGCATATTCCTACTAGTCATCTCCTTCCACCTAGAATGGACTAATTTGGGCCTCTCGAATTGCACGTGCAACCTGTGTCCCTGAAGTTTTCGACTGTGGGGAGATGATTTCTTGGTGTGTCCCAACTTTCGGTTAAGGGCTATTCCGTTTTCCCTGCAACATTTTTTATCTTCTTCCTCATGGGAAGCTTCTCAAAACTATAAATTTTACCATAGGATGATCCATCGAGGATAAGACTAGAAGGATTTCCTAAAAAAAAACATGGTAATCAATTTTGTATGCATCTTGAAGAGCATCTCGATGGCTCCTGCATGTTGCAGATCCTGTGCCTGTGTTTATGGCAGATATGTTCAATGTTTTGACCCAAAGAACTTGGTCCAATTTCCAAGGATAGATATATAGTGCTCAATATTCTTTTTTTTTTAATGGATTTACTATTAAACTTTTTTCCCTGGAGTCTTGGTTGCTGCTTCTTTTCTGGATTTAACACCTCTTCTCATTGGCATGGTTTGGTAGTCTCGTAGTTCTTCGATATTGTATTTGCTTAGGTAAATTGTTCTAAAATGGAGCATCTAACAATTATATGACAATGCACTCTATCGATCCATCATGCTTTTATGGAAACAAAAAATGAATTTCAGACAATTTCAAACCAACGTTCAATTCTATTTGTAATGCAGATAGAACATAGCAATACCAAATCACAATGTTGCAACAAGATCATCATTCTTGTTTCTAGACATGTAATTATTAAGCTTTAATGTGAACAACCCATAATGCAATAAGTTTAATACTTAAGTTAAAATATATGTTCCAGTGATGGAAGAATGTATCAAGAACACACTTACTCCCACAAGTTGCAATAAAATCTAATCTTCAACAAAACATTTGCTGACAATTACTAGAAAATGATGCTTTTGCAACAATGGGGCTTGTTTGAAACCAATCCGCGCTTACGAAAATTGCCCTCTGCCTTTCTATTTTCCCACTCTTTTATCCCCTGTAGTTTCTCTTTTTGGTTACTTAGTCGTTTTTCTAAAAATGTCTTGCTGCGCGGGTTGGCGGATTCATGCGTTTCGACCTAGCGCTTCCCCTTTGTCTAAATTGCACTTTCCATTGTTCCGTGACCATCAAACAACACTCCGACTTCTGCGATATGCATATTTACTTCTAGAATCCCACATCATCCCCTCTTTTGTGTTACACATTTTGCACCGAAATGTTTCGATATACAATTTGATAGTCGGGGCCTTATGGCTCCTCGGGAACCCGCCACCCTATTTTGAAGCCCGTCCGACTGCTTTCCACACTTGACCATTTCTTGACATCTCTTTGGCGGATCGTCGAGTTCGCGGCTTCAAGAAATTTCAAATTTCTAGTTGTTGTTTCCTATGCGTGCTACCTTCAGATTTCTTTCCAAGTATATGCAATATGTATACAACTTCTCCAGCAACACACATAAACTATCTTGCCAGGAAATGGAATATCTATTGCAGATTTGAATATATTGGACCATCTTTTCCCTCTTCTATACTTGACCAAATTTCCATTTCTTTTCCCCCTCTACTCTCTCTTTCTCGTTACTTAGTCGTTTTTCCGAAAATGCTACTCCGACCAACCATTAGCCATTCGATGCCTAGGCACTTTTCCCATCACAAATTCCTGGGTAGGCAGGCTCTATATTGCACTTCCATTGTTCCGTGGCCTGCAAACAACACCCGGACCTCTGCGATATACATATTTTCTGCCGCACTCCCACATCATACCCTCTTCAATGATACACAGTTTGCACACGAAAGTTCTGAGACCTGCAATTTGACCTTCGGGTCCTCACGTCTCTTGGGGAAGTATTGTCACCCCGTTTTCAAGCCCCTGCGTCCACTTTCCATATTTCTCCATTTCTTGGAATCTCTTTCGCGCCTCCAATTCCATACTTACCCAACTTTTTTTTCTTGTGGATTCCCGAACATGCAGACTGCACTTCCAGTGTTCATTGACCCGCAAACAACCCCCCCCCCCCTTCCAAGATATACAAATTGACTTCCAGACTCCTACATCATCCCTCTTTCATGTTACACATTATGCACTCAAAAGTTTCGATCAATACAATTTGACCGTCGGGCCCTCATGTCTCCTCCGGGACCCTTGTCAACATATTTTGAAGCCTGTCCGACCGCTTTCCATAGCCATTTCTTGCACTCTTTCACGGATCGTCGGGTTGGTGGGTTCATCCAATTTCCAATTCCTAGTCGCTGTTTTCTGTGCCCACCACCTTGGCACTTCTTTCCAAGTATATCCAATAAGTATATAACTTCTCCAGAAACATGCAGAAAAGATTTTTCTAGGAAATGGAATATCTATTACAGATGTGAATATATTAGCCCTTCTTTTCCGTCTTCTATACTTAACCAAATTCCCATTTCTCTTTTCCCTGTACTTTATCTTTCTCATCACTTAGTCATTTTTCCAAAAATGTCTAGCTGTGCGGGTTGGTGGACTTGTGGGTTCAGGAATCCTATATCATCCCCTCTTCCATGTTACACAATATGCACTCAAAAGTTCCGATCAATACAATTTGACCGTCGGGCCCAGATGTCTCCTCGACAACCCTTGCCAGCCTATTTTGAAGCCTGTCTTTCGGATTCCTACATCAACCCCTCTTCCGTGTTACACAATATGCACTCAAAAGTTCCAATCAATACAATTTGACCGTCGGGGCCTCATGTTTCCTCGGGAACCCTTGTCAGCCTATTTTGAAACCTGTTTGACCGCTTTCCATGACCATTTCTTGCAATCTCTTTCACGGATCGTCGGGTTTCTGAGTTCAGACAATTTCCAGTTCCTAGTTGTTGTTTTCTATGCCCAACACCTTCACACTTCTTTCCAAGTATATGCAATAAGTATATAACTTCTCTAGAAACATGCAGAAAAGATCTTGCTAGGAAATGGAATATCTATTATAGATGTGAATATATTAGCCCTTCTTTTCCATCTTCTATACTTAACCAAATATCCGTTTCTCTTTTCTCTGTACTTTACCTTTCTCGTCACTTAGTCGTTTTTCCAAAAATGTCTAGCTACGTGGGTAGGTGGACTTGCAGGTTCACGTTTGCACTCGTTCTTTTATATCACGACACTGACCAACTACTTATTCCATACCCAACCACTTCTCCGACCGCGGATTCCCGGGTAGGCGGGCTCTAGATTGCACTTCTATTGTTCCATGACCTGCAAACAGTACCCCGACTTCCGCGATAGACAAATTTACAACCAGACTCACAATCATACCGTCTTCCGTATTACAATCTACCTATCATGCCCTCTTCCGTGGTACACATTTTGCACCAAAAACTTCTAATACATAAAATTTGACCGTCGGGTCCTCATGTCTCCTGTGGAAACATTGTCACTGCATTTGGAAGCCCATCCATCCTCTTTCCATACTTCGCCATTTCTTGGAATTTCTTTCATGGATTGTCAGGTTGGCAGGTTAAAGAAATATCCAATTCCTAATCGCTGTTTCCTGTGCCCTCTCCCTTTTCGATTAACAATTAGAAATTATATACAAGATCTTATTTCTAAGTATGCAATTAGCAAGCCTTAATGCTAAACCCAGATTTTGAGGAGATCTCCCATTAATACGCATAAAACCAACATTTCCTGATGGTTATATTATCCCTTTCGAGTGTTAATTTCAAACATCATGGAATGTCATTTGCGCGTCGTCGGGTTGGTCCGTTCATGAAATCTTCAATCCCCGATTCCAAAAATGAGTCCGACTGACCGTTTCCCTATTCCATACTTAGCCACTTTCCCAAAATTCCTCAAATATACAAACCGACCGCTGAACAAACCCATCATGATCTCTTCCGTCTTACATGTTTTGCAGTAAAAAATTCCGATACATAAAATTTGACTGTCAGACACTCACCTCCCTTGAGTATCCCCCGTAACCCTATTTTGAATCCTGTCCGACCGCTTTTTAGACCTTGCCATTCGTTCCTTGCTCTTCCCTGTCTTCGTGACCTTCTCACTTGTCTATAATAAAAAAATGTTTATATATATATATATCTTGTTTCTAAATATGCAATTAGTGACATTTAATTCTAACAACTCATCATGTAGGAACCGTATAGATTTTCATTGTTGGGCGAAAGGCTCGAGGAGATCTCCTATTAATACACATTGAACCAAGATTTGCAGAGGGTTATATTATCCCTTCCGAGTGTTGATTTCAAAATCATGAAATGTCGTTCGCACGTCGTCGACTTGGCATGTTCACGAAACCTCCAATCCTTAATTGCTCTTCACCGTACCCACCACCTTTGTACTTCTAAATATGCAATAAGTAATCTTTACTGCTAACAGTTCATTATGCAACATCCATACATATTGTCATTAATCAACGAAAGGCTCGAGGAGATTTCCCATTTATAAGCATTGAACCAACATTTGCGGAGAGTTATATTATCACCTCCAAATGTTCATTTCAACCATCATCTTGAGCAAACGAACATTCTCATAAAACTATGGCATCAACACGAAAATAGTTCTGTGGAGATATAGTGAACATATTCAGGCGCAAGGACCATAACTTCCAATGGTCCCAGGCATATTCTTATTACTCATCCCCTGCCGCCTAGAACGAAGTAATTTGGACCTCTGGGATTGCTCGTGCAGGCTGTGTCCCTGAAGTTTTTGACTGTAAGGAGATGGTCTCTTGGTGCGCCGATAAATTTATTTCAGACAAAATAATTATTCCACTACAGGACCGCTCTTCTGTTTCTTTGTCACCTCAGGTCTTCCGCCATATTTTAAGATTGTTGTAGTCAACATTGACGTTCAAAGGAGAAGATTCCAAGAAGTTCCTAACAAAGCATAATAACGGGTTGGACCTCTTGCCCGATTTCTTGGAAGACCCGATGGTAGTTCCTGAAGATATCACAAGCTTGCAGGTTAGTTCATTTAGAAATCCATTCCGGGAAATTGCCTGGTTGTTTACAAGAATAATGGGACATGAGTCCACAACAACTATTTCTCGGATTGCTCTTTATATTTTGTATTTCACAGTCAAGGAACAAGCCCTTTTTGATTGGGGCAAGTTAATTTCCCATGAAGTCTGTTCCCAATTGTCAAGCTTCAAAAAGGAGAAGAAATTTTATATGTCATTCTACTTAGTTTTTGCGATAATACATTGCTACTAGTTTCCAAAACTGTCTCTGTCCAAGAAGGTCAACTGGGAATTCGACCCAGTAACATTCTAGTACTAGGCCTTGTGGAAGCACAAGGCCTCCCATTGTTTTTATGAGGTTTTTAATGGCTTTCTGTCTGTTTTCAAAGTTTTGTTGTTAGGAGAATATGCTCCCTGCATATCTGAACATGCAACCAGTTTTTTGGACAGGAAGGGGGATCTTGAACATCTGGATAATTACACTGTTATAAGGATTATTGAGTCCAGGGGAAAACCTGCTCTCCTTCCATGTCACATTACAGACATAATGTTTGTTACATAACTAGCAAGGCAATACAACTACTGTTGCATCTATTCCGAGAGAAGAGAAAAAAACAGTTTATTCCTCTGCCTTGGAAAGTCCGGGACTTCATGTTGAGGAACGTCAACAAAATTGACAAATTCACAACCCATTTTAGCAACTTGAACCTAAGATATGCTGAAAGCCTAAGAGGGTTCGACCCCAATAATTTTTTTTACAACATTTACAAACACTTGGCTTCGACAATTATTTTTTCAAAAAACACCTGACCGAAAATAGAGACACTGGCGACAATGCTCTTTCTTATGATGTCGGCAACCTAGGCACACTACAAATCACCACTGAATTGTACAAGAAATAGGGAAAAGGCCCCGGTGAGAAGAGTGTTCAATCAACGAATAATAATCCCAAATGTACGACATCCTGGAGCATCGCTCCAAGGGCCCACCACAAAAACAAAGAAACTCAGAGTTCTTCAAACGAAGGAGGAGATAACGACCCTCCTCACCCTAAAATTGATAGTTCTCACAATCTTCCAATAGACAAGAAGAGAAAAAAAATTGTGGGACAGGTGGAAGAGCCCAAAATTCAGAGTGAGAAGATGGAACTTGAGCCTAATCTCGATAGCGTATTCCACTACCTTGATCAGCTCGGAGATGCGATCCAACATAGTCGTCCAATGGACATATCTGATACTGAAAATTTTGACGAAGATGAATCATTCGTGTTCCAGAGGACTGTTTTTGACAACCAGTCCAAATAATTGATTATTGAAAAAAAAGATGTAAAAAATAAGAAAGGAAAATCTCGTTCAAAGGTTAACCTTGTGAAGATGCGGCCGTCCCAAATCTTTCGACTTCACATAGCGACCGCAGATGCACTTGATGATTCCATTGGAGGCATTGAGGATGAGAATTCCAGACGGAAGAATTGGGTTAAGGAATTAGAAGAGGCTTTGATTCCTATGCCATTGCTTGCCAATCCTTTGGCAATAGCCATGCCTGCCACCCTTGCAACCAAGTTAAAAGGATCCTCCAGCCTCCTCGCATAGTGTAGAGGATATTTGGAGAATAATATCAAGAAAATAATGGAATTGATTACTGAGGCATGGGAAACATCACAAACCATGACTTCCCTTGGAATGAGGGCACATAATTTGCTCGAACATTTGCAGGCAGAGTTAAAAGATGAAGAACATTTCTATTTAAACACGATCTTTCCTTTTGGCACCATTGTCAACAACATGACAAACACAAGAAGAATACAACAAGATCTCCCATCCAAAAATTGGATCGGTCAATTAAATGCATGCTGGAAAGAAAAAGTGAAGAACCTACATCTCATTGTTCAGTCATGTGAACAATCCATATCAAAGAAAGAAAAATTATTCACAAAGCTGTCCAAAATAAACTTAGCCAGAAGGACCAATGACTTCCAAGACCCCAACTTAATTGTCAACTCCTTGCCCTTAACTAAGCAAGACTTCGATAAACAGGTTGATATTTTTAAGGCATTGTCTTTGGAAAAGTTTTACAACATCCTTGAATATGGTCAAGATGACGTCGACAACTGGCTAGTCGACTATTCAATACACAATGAGGAAATTGATCAAGCTCTGTGTAATCCGGAATGAGATCAACGTCGCCCCAATGAGAAGCTACATTGAAGAATGGATTGAAATGGAATTGAAGCAGGTCGCCAATGAAAGGCAATAGGCAGTTTTCACGATTCCAGCAGTCGTCGACGACATCAATTAAAAAACATCAACAAACAAATAGAAAAATGGGTAATATGTACCAACACTGTAATTCTATTGATCACATATTGCTTTGTTTATCAACCCAGTTATTCCACTTTTTAAAATATAAATGTCTAGCCAAAGACTGATACCTTTCAATTTATTCTTTTCAGGTATTACACTCTACCGTCGCCCACTTCTTCTTTCTACAATCCTATTTCTTGTACACATTTCTCTTATGGTCCATGGGAGCCCCAATCCCAATCTATATGATAAACACATTGAAATTTCCAGGAATATGTAACAAACAATATTATTTTTTGATATATTTCAAATAAAACTGTTTTTTTTATCTCCTTTTTATATTTATGTCCTCATACATTTTTATCTTCCACTAGTCTATATGACAAATGTATTTAAATTTCCAGGAATATGTAACTTTTTTGATATATTTCAAATTAAACTGTTTTTTTTATCTCCTTTTATATTTATCTCGTCATAAATTTTTATCTTCCACTATGTAGAAATTGTATTTTCTTAATTTGAATATAACTTTTTTTGTGCTACCACATATACAGACAAAATAGACATAATTTTTCACCATAGCAAAATAGATTATATACTTTCAAAAAATAAATGGGGCTCTAGAGGCCACATGTCATTTACTGCATGGATACCATATGTGCTTCATGTTGCTTGCCACATCTCCTCTACAGTTTCCATCTTCCTCCGCTACTTTTTTCTATCCCAATTCAACCCGACAGGGACTATGCTACCACACAACACTTGTTTTAAGTAATAATTTGTTTTCTCTAGATAAATATACCTCTACAAATAGTTACTAAAAGGTTTTGAATGTCACATAATACTTATTCTAAGTAATAATGGTGGAACATCTGAAATAATGACAAAGTATAAGGGGCATAATGATGCATTATGGTTCAAAGTCAAATGATGTGATGGTAAACGAGAAGGCGTACAAGGAAGATCCACATAATAAGATTGGCAAGATATAATTTAATAATAGAAAACATTTGTAATCATTAATGGGATTGGTAGATAATGGAGGTTAATAGAGTACCGAGTTATATGATTCTCCTTCGTCATCCTTGACCTAGATTTTCTATGGTGGGAATCTCCCTCCTCACCCTTGACCTATATTTTTTTAGGGTAGGAATTCCTAAAATATTAAAATTGAGAGCGATGATTTTCACAATCTAGGAGAAGCAATAACATCCCATTGGAATTTGGTTAGACTACTTAGTTTGGAATTTTGGTTAGACTTGTTAGTTTGGAGTTTTGGTTATTGGAATTTGGTGTATGATTGATTGTTATATTATTCTTTGTTTTACATAAAAATTTATGGGTAAGTCAATTAAAAAATTTATTTGGAATGAAGTAAAATTAAAAGAATTTATTTGAAATGAAGTAAAATTTAATGGTTCCGACCATCTTTAAGCTTATTTGTTTACTATTTTTTTCTCAATGATTAAATATGTTTTCAAAGAAAAATATATTTCCCTAAATTTTATTACACTAGGTTTTAGAGTAACTAAGTACCTTGCTTCATCTTTGAGTTAGCCATTTTATTTGATAAGCGTTATTGAATTTGTTTTTCAATTTTTATCTAAAATGATTGCATAGTGTATTGTTTTATTTTAGTTATTTTTGTTCAAACTACATTTTTTTGTTGTTGTAATGTTTCATTTAAGTCATGGAATATTAAAATTAGTGAATCTAGATCAAACTAACCTAAATACTAAGTTTTGCTTTGGAGTCTTCCCTACTTAGGACTGTTTCCTTTACTTATCCTTTCCTTGAAGTTTGTTTTCTGCTCTTGGGTTGGTGTGTTGTCGTCCCTGTTTCTCCTCTTTTTGTGAACCTGCCAACTCTGACTGCTCTTGGTCTATCCAGTTTATTTTGTCTAGAACTCCTTGTGTCTGGGCCTGTTTACGTTGGGACTGGGGCCCTTCTCTGACAACACTGTAGCCTTTGGAGCCCCAGACTAATTTTCCCTGGTTTAGTGGGCTTCTTACATGACTCAGGGTGCGGTAGCTGGAGTTACCGAGGCGGTCACTTCTTTGATGGACCCACTGGATGAGGAAGACTGGAATAGGTTAGGTTTTTTTAGTAAGGCAGACAGGGCTGGGGTGACATCAGGAATTTCCCAGTCATGTAACCACTCATTACAACCTACCAGTGATACTGTCAGTCATAAGTTATCTTTGGCTTCGGGTATTTGCCAGGAGGGATCCTTTATCAACCATTTTCCTGATGGAGTTGGTCCTCCTGCACACTCCTGTGTTCTAGCCACCCAGTCTACTAAGACTTCAACTTACCACTGTAGACAAGAGGGCTCCGGTCGGGGGAGGAGGCCTCAGACATTCGATGTACAGACTGGAGCTCTGAAAAAGGCCTAGAAACCCAACAAGAGAGTGAGAAGGATGGTTCTAGGTGTTGATGTAGGCCTTGAAGAAACTTGCAGGTTTTCTCTTTGTGGCTTAGTAAGAAGACTCTCATACGATTACCTTGCAGACTGCTTTGTCTCAGCCCGGGTTCATAAAACCTGGAAACCACTTCTTGGTTATGCTCGTGAGGTTCATCATCTTACAAAAGGGTGGATAGGTTTCATTTGCAGAACTCCGGAGGATGCGTCTGTGTTACTGAACAATTTTTGGGTTTTAGGACGAAGTAATTTGATGTTGAAAAGGTGGAGGGTGGATTTTTCTCTTGACACTGAATACTTCCAACTAAGGCATTTGTGGGTATTATTGCCTGCACTTCCTCTTCATTTTTGGAATGAGGGTGCCCTGATGGCACTTGGAAACTTCTTGGGGCGCTTCATCTCTTTAGATACTGAGTCTTTGGGTTCCCCGACAAGAAATGTGGCTAGGATCTTGGTGGAGATCGATATTCATGAAGGTTTGACTGAAATTATGGACATAGAGTGGAGAGGAAGGCATACTAAGCAACATCTTGATTATCAGGGCATACCTTTCAGATGTAGCCGGTGTCATTGTATTGACCATCTTCGAAGGGAATGTCCTGGTAAAGTTATTGAGGATATCTATGAAGAAGCTATGATCCAGGAAGAGTCACCGGACTACATGGTTGAAGATTTTTCATCAGTCCCACCACACTCTACAGTTGCAGCAACATACCCGTCATTGGCTCCACCTAAATCTCTTTCTGGTAAGATAATGCTACATTTCCCCTCTCTCTTTTCCTCACTAACTGAGTAGGAAAAGAAAGCAGTCGACTGCTCAAAATGGTTGTATCGCTCCACTACTGCTCCAAAAGGGATTGCTAAGGGGGCACAAACCTATCACTGTCCTGGCTTGGAGTCTCCATACACCGGTGTGGTAGGGGATCGTCCATCTTTCTCTGCAGATGCTACGCCTACTGTGAACAGGTTTATTCCTCCTCCTTTCTCTATTATTAATAATCATTTTACCACTGACTCAAAAGCGAAGCAACCTATTGGACTGGAAGGGCATTTTGAAGGGGCGTCTGAAGTTGAGCTCCACCCGGGTGATTGGCATGCTACTCCTCCGTCTCACCTTTCCGTAGCAGGTGAACTCAACCAACATGTTGCATCTCATTAGGCCTCTCTACCCTTTACTGTAGTTCCCGAACCCTCCCTTCTAGTACAAGTAAGGGACATTTTGACCTACTCGAAGCATTTACCTACAGAAAGGGTATTCACAGTGGCAGAATGCTCTAAGTTAAAAAGTTCGTTAGCTTCAGACAATGCACCGATTGGTGGCTCCTTTCTGTTCGAAGATCAAAGGGATGAGGAGAGGGTGGTTGTGGTACCCAAAAATCCTATTCTTTTCGGGGTGGGAACTAAAGAATCAGAGGAATCAGAGGACACACTAAACATCGTTTTAGAGTCCCCGATAACTGGTGTTAATTTTAAGGAAAAGGCTATCATTTTGCCCACCTTCATTGGGAGGACGTGCATTGATAGTGGGGAGTCATCTGGGACTTCTATTACCAGGAACTTTCAGGCAAGCCAGGGGAGAGATTTTGCGTGCTCGAGGGGATTAGGAGTTGAGGTCTCCCCCATTGAAACGAGAAGTGCCAAAAAAAACCAGTTACAGAATTTGATGAAGATCACTGAGTCTACACCATCGTCTAGTGATAATGGGCCACTTAGAGCAGTGAAAGCCCTGGCGAGGGAAAAATAATGCTACTGCTCTCATTAAAATTTCGAGGGATCGGAGGCACCCTCAAAGCTGCTTCCATTCGACGTTGTTTGGCACTTACTCGCCCGAAGATAATTTTCTTCCAAGAAACTTTAGTATCAACTTAGAAAGCAAGGGATTTTTTATTTTCTTTCAGATCGACATGGGCGGTTTTCTCTGTAAGTTCTGTGGGCACCTTTGGAGGCTTATTGGCTGCGTGGGACCCTACCCTGTTCGAGCTGGCTCCTTCTCTTACGATGGGGGGCATATTTCTTTTAGGTAAGTGTCTCTCTTTACATAAGGAAGTCGCCTTACTTAACATGTATGCTCCCTGCACCAATCAACTTTCATTTTGGAAAGCCTTGGATGACAATGGTCTCCTTACTCTTAATAATTTAATAATTTCTCGAGATTTTAATCTTATTCTCTCTNGGATGGCTATTACATCAACCTATTTTCTACTAATCGCCTTTTAGACATTAAGCCGGTGAAACTGGTGCCAACTTGGAGAAATGGGCGCCAGGGACATGAAGCCATCTCAAAAAGATTGGACATATGTTTAGTAGTAGAATATCTCTTGTCAGATTTTAGTTTTTACAGGTCATGGGTCGAGCTGCCATTTGTCTCAGACCATGCTCCTGTCCTCTTACAGTTAGATCTTCCGCCTGCTTACAAAGCCTACCCTTTTAAATTCAATGAACATTGTCTATGTCCAAAGGATTTTCCAGCCATTGTGGAAAGAGTCTGGAAAGACCCAAAGTACCTATCTGAAAGAGGCAAGCAGAAGAAAATACTTTGGAAATTACAGGGACTCAAAGAAGCTACTAAATCGTGGATCAAAGATTTGAAGACAAAGAATAAGGTAAAGCTGGTGATGATTGAAACATAAATTAAAATCTACTATGATCTCCTGAGTCACGACTACAATGAAGAAGGAACAAAGGATATAGTGAGGTGTTTGGAAATGGAGAGAAATGAGATCTTAAGATTTGAGGAAGAGCAATGGCGATTGCGTAGCAGAGCGCTATGGCTGGAAAGTGGAGACATGAATACAAAATATTTCCACAAGATAGCTAGTCATAACAGAGTCAAAAATCGCATTTGGTAAATAATCAGGGATGATGGTGAGATAGTGAAGGATCAACAGGACATTAAAGATTAATCTGTCCACTATTACAAGCAGTTTATAGAGCTTCTCAAACACAAAATATTGAAGAAAAGTGTAATCTTTTAGATCTTTTCCCGACCATGGTTGATGTAGAGGAAGCGGGCTCACTTTACCAACCTGTTACATTGGCTGAATTAAAATCAATTCTCTTTCATTGTAAGAAAGAAAAAAGCTCGGGATCGGACGGATGGACAACATAATTTTTTTTATATTTTTTCGATCTAGTTGGTGAGGATCTTTTAGCAATGGTAGAAGAGTCCCAACTCTTAGGCAAAATCGTCGGTGGCCTAAACTCAACTTTTTTAACATTGATCCCGAAGGTCAACAATCCCAAAAATTTCAAAGATTTCCGCTCGATCTCCCTTTGCAATCTCTGTTATAAACTTATTTAAAAAATCATTGCCAACCATATCAAGCCTTTTTTGTCTAAGTCACTCTCTCTTGAACAGTTGGGTTTCTTGGAAGGTAGACACATACACGATGCAATCGTGATGGCTCATGAAAGCCTCCACAATATCAAAAAGAAGAAGTTAAAAGCACTAATTCTTAAAATGGATTTAAAGAAAGCCTATGATTGCATACACTGGGATCTTCTCAGAATGATCCTACTGAAAATCGGGTTGGGAGTACATTTGGCGAACTGGATCATGTCATGTATCACTTCCTCTTCCTTTGCTGTCCTCATTAATGGGGAGGCTATTAATTTTTTCAGAAGTGGAAGGGGGATCAGACAGGGGTGCCCACTTTCACCGCTTCTCTTCATTCTTATTATGGAGGGCCTTAGCCTTTTATTGAAAAATAGTCAAGCAGAGGGTGCTATCTCGGGTTTAAAGATTTCTAGTTTTACCATAATCTTACATTTGCTATTTTTGGATGACATCCTTATCCTATCCAAAGCTAAGCTCTCGGAATGGAGAGTGATCAATAAATTGCTCACACTTTTTTGCAAAGCCTCTGGATTAACAGTGAATTGATCAAAATCAACTGTTCACTATTCTAGCATAACAGATCATGAACTGGATGTTTTCAAGTCAGTCCTCAATTTTACTTTTAGTGATCTTAATATTGGGTTCCGTTACTTGGGATACTACTTGAAGACAAGGACTCAACGTGCATCCGACTGGGTCTGGATTGTGGACAAAATTTCAAACAATGGGAAACAAGTGGCTTTCTTTGGTTGGGAGGTATATCCTGGTAAAATCTATTCTGGAGGGTCAAACAGTCTATTGGATGTCTTTGGAAGCATTACCCTACTAGGTCTTAAACAAAATCAGGAAATTGATCTTCAAATTTCCGTGGAGTGGCAGTCAAAACACGCAGAGGATTCACCTGCGTAGCTGGGAGATGTTGTCAAGACCCAAAAGGTTTGGAGGCTGGGGCGTTCGCGACTTAAAAAATTTCAATCAAGCATTAAACTTTGTAACTCTGTGGAGAGTATTAACAACATAAAGTATTTGGCATTTTGTTATAAGAGACAAATATCTAAAAAACGCTCCACTTATCCAATGGCTAAGAAAACCAGTCCTCAAAGACGGATCTGCTTCTAGAATCTGGTTAAGCATATTACACACCCTTCCAATCATCATACACTGGAGCACGTGGAAGCCCAACAATGGAGTCCAAATAATGACAGGTTGTGATAATATCTTAGGATTGGGTAATAGATCTTTTCTCAGCAGCGACTTACGATCGACTCTTCACAGATTACAGATCATAAATTTGGTGCAAGCATCAAAGTCACAACACCATATTCCGAGTATTGACCGATGGAAAACCAGTCACAATTTGGGCCTATCGGATGATTTTGCATCAGAATGGACCAGTTTCACTACTGCGTTGAGTGAAGAAGGCATTACTCTTTCAACCACAAAAAAAGATGCACTGATTTGCGCTGGAGGAGACTGGTCGGGGGCTCTTACAGTGAAAAACTGTTACGATGCACTCATATCTACACATTCATGGCCAACCGTGAGAGGTTGGAATCTTGATTGCTGGAAGTGGTGTACACAACTAAAAATCATAATTTTCTTCTTATTGGTAGCAGAAAACAGAGTACTCACTTGGGACATTCTACTAAAAAAAGGATGGATAGGCCCGAGACTGTGCATTTTATGTAAAAAAAAACTCAGAAGACACTCTACATCTACTCATACATTGTGAATTTACCAGAAGAGTGTGGGATTCAATAACTCAACAATTAAAGCTAACTGTCAGCTGGACTGGGCCATCTTTGAATGCCTGTATGAAAAAATGGATTTAAAACAAGTTGGCACCCAAGACTCTTCCATTAATAACATCTTGGTTTATTTGGAAGGAACGTAACCTGTCAATTTTTGAAGGGAAGCAACCGCCCTTATTATTAGTGGTCATCAAGATTTATGGAGCTCTACATAAAAAACTGGTTGTCAACAAGCCCCAGATACTGAGACAAAAACCCTTCTTTAGACAACAAGGCTATACATTAGCCTTTTTTGATGGGGCAGTGGAGGTAGGGGTTTTGGGATGTGGGGCAGGAGGGGTGCTGAAATGTTTGGAGGGGCCTGATTACAAATGGATCATTAGTTGTGGTACATGAACTAACATAAAGGCCGAGTTGATGGGAGCATGGGAGTCACTCTGGATGGCAAGTCGACTAAATATTCAACATCTTCGAGTTTTGGGGGACTCCAAAGTAACTATTGACTAGCTTAATAAAAAAGGGAATTTACAAGCTATCAATATCGAAGGGTGGAAGATGAGTATCATAGAACTATTGACAGTATTCCAAGGCATTAATTTCCAACATATTTATAGGGAATCCAATCAGGAGGCTGATAAGATTTCTAAGAGAGCACTCCACTCGCGAAAAGGTAAACTGATATATTTTACATGGGATGGTGGTAGCGAGGGTCCAACCAACCATATAAATATTTTCTAATATCTTGACGCTGTATGGAGTGGACTATTTGATCAATGGAAGCCGAATTTGACATCAAAAGAATTACCTTTTATTGCATAGGATGGACTAAGATGATACCTTTTAGCAGCGCAATCCAGGTAACATAGTGGATGACAAGGATGTCATGAGGACGAGGACCTTCTTCTTGTATTGGATATTTATGGTGTATGGCAGGGTTTTTATCAGTCCTAATACATTTGTTAGAGATGTAAAAAAATTTATGATCAATATAATTTTGGAGCGATTTTTCTTTTGAAAAAAAAACCCTAAATACTAAGTTGATATTTTGAGATGGTCTTTTAATATGTAATTCGATGTAATATCTAGCATTCCA
>ML803616.1:80869-101416 GCA_009831015.1 Picea engelmannii | reverse complement strand
ATGTTAATTATTTATTATATTATCATTTTTGCTTTATTTTGAATATGTTAATAATTTATTATATGATCAATTTTGCTTTATTTTGAAGTTTTATGTAAAGTAAATGATGTAAATGTAGCAAATGGAGCTAGTCAGTCAAGTTGAAGTCAAGTTTGTTTATTTTCTTCCATTGAATTTGGATACATTGTCGACACCGCCGTCAAGATTGCTTATGTTTTTTTAGTGGCAATAATGAGGATTATTTATTATGTTTTTTAAGTGGCAATAATGAAGATTATTTATTTTCTTTTCCCAAGGGAAAACTTTATAGGGAAATCTCGGGGCACTTCCCAACATTTTTGTGGATAGTATGTTGAACTTTGACACTTTGATAGGGATCAAAGCAAGATCGACGACCAATTCTCAAACAAGTTCAATAGTGGACCTTTGTAAAATGTCTAATTGTTAATACTTGACATGAATTAAGTATAGTGGACCTTTGTAAAATGTCTAATTGTTAATACTGGACATGAATTAAGTATGAGAAATTTCTCAAATGTTTAATTGTTAATATTTATATGAATCGTCCATGGTTTTTAGTTTGGGTGGGTGGATATTGTTATTCTCTCCATCCGGGTTCAATTATACTTTGGCATGTTGTGATAAGGCTAGAAGGGTAGATGCCCTTTGGGATAGAGGTTCCACTTTGATGGGCTTCAGGACGACTCGGCTCTTGCTAAGTCATAAGTTTCCTACTAGGCGTTGGCTTGCGGGCTGTTGGCACTAGCCTAGGGGTTTTAGTGGTAGCTAGCCAGATTTGAACCTAGGCCTTGCCTATGTAATCTCGATTGAGTTACCAATTCCTCTAGATTGAAAAAAAAAATACTTGACATAAATCAACTATGAGAGAGAATGTGATCGGGTTCCGAACTACCATGATCACTTGCTTGACCAAAGGGAGAGCAAGGTTTGGAAGGAGAATACCCCAAAATTGGTTCTTTGTTGTTTGAACCAATGGACATTGATTACAATCCCTAACTGAGTAGGGACATCAAATGAGATAGTTTCCAACAAAGGAAACTATCTTATGGAATCGATCCTCTGGATTGTCCTGCACGAAGTTCAAAATGACCAATGTGGATTTTCCGAGCAATCTAAATAACTACTCCCACCATATAAATCTTAAAATCCTAAACACAAATATTTTTTCACCCAACTAATAAAGTTAGAAGGAATGGTTTCAAGGAGTAGTTGGGTACAAATCCACTCCTATGTCGACTTGAAAATTTACAATACTCTAACAAGTGTTTAAAGATCTGATTTATGTGTAGAAGGGGTAGTGGAGCTAAGGAACCCCAATATTGAAAGTCATTAGCCAATCTAATTTATGTTGGAGAAGAGGCAGTGGGGTTAAGGAATCTCTCTAAATATTCAAGTCAGTGAGCAAGAGGAATGCCTCCCAAACTCAATACTCATGGAAATGTGTCTTAGAGGGCTTTTAGATAGTTTGGAGTTAATTACAATGTCTTATGCTTGGAATACAATTTCAAGGGTTTGTTTAGATGAATATATAAAATATAATATGACTTTGACTTAACTAGTGGTAGCCCTTTCTTGGCCCTTGAACCCTTTGGTGCAACGCCATCTCCTTTTTCATTAGGCACAAGGGGCTTGCAAACCTAGCTTTATAAGCATATTATTTGGATTAAGACTCTTGCAAACCTAGATTTATAAACATATTATTTGGATTAAGACTGTTGTTGCACTTGATAACTACTTTATCAGTGGTGGTTAAATTAAATCAATCATTTAATTGGTGCCATCTTTTCCAATCCTTGGTTTGCAAATCAAAATTATCAATGGCCATGGTGATTCTTTGTTTATGTAAACACTTGACTAAAAACTAGTGGATTTTCCTCCAAAACTCACCTTCATATTCCATAACAAGTGACCACCAAATACAATGGTCAGTAATTCACAACCATCTCAAAGACTTTCCTTTCCAATAACTTTGGCTTCAGATTGTCTTGTGCATTCCCTGACCAAGTGTGAGAATCTAGATTCTAGATTCAAGTTGCACAATTCCTTTGTACCAAGGGGTCATCTTGGGAGATGCAATTTTGAAATAGAACTTTCCAAGTGTCTTTTCCTTATACCATTGATAACCCATTTTGCACACATTGTTTGAGCATGCATGTAGGTGCCCATGTGCACAATATAGGTTCCAATGAAGTCTTTAAAAACATTTCTTGCCATCGAGTGTTTAATTGGTGACATCTTTTCCAATCCTTTGTTTACAAATCAAATCTATTAATGGCCAAGACTATTCTCCACTTATGTAAGTGCTTGACTAAGAGCTGGGATTTTCGCTAAAAACTTGCATTCATATTCCACAATAGGTGACCACCAAATTTTATGTTCGATAACCATCTCTTCAAAGAATTGCCTTTCCAAAGACTTTGGCTTGACAACGTTGCAAGCATTTTAAATGATTTGTAGATTCAAGTTGCACAAGTTCTTTCTACCAAGGGGCCACCTTGTGATATATAGTTTTGAAGTGAAAGTTTCCAAGCTTCTTTGCCTTAATAGCCCTCATAACTCATTTTGGACACATTGCTTGAGCATACATGTAGGCATTATTGTGCATAACATAAGATCCAATGAAGTCTATAAAAACATTGTAATAAATATCAAGTATATAATAATTAATATATAATTAAGGGTCATAATTCTTCATCAGAACTTTTCACCTTATGAAGTTTGAATCAGAACTTTTCACCTTATGAAGTTTGAATCATTATTAGCATGAACATTGTTGGGTAGGTTATTATAAATCATCCACTCTCTTATTCATTATCAATTATATAACATTAATGTTATCTTTTCACCTCGTGAAGTTTGAATCATCATTAGCATGAACATTGTTGGGTAGGTTATTATAAATCATCCACCCTCTTATTCATTATCAATTATATGACATTAATGTTATCTAACATTAATGTTTGATCTAGATTGTAACTTTTTTCTTTTTGGATATTTTCTCATATATGAACTCTTGTCGATTACATTGACATTAGAGTTCAACTTGGGTTTATATCTGATTCATAGAGTTCAACTTGGGTCAATATTGTGTGGCCACTTCTAGTTTTGGTAATTTTTTTATTGCCCTTGGCAACAAAATTATTCAATCTTAACCACAAAATTTCAATAATATTTCTTATTCTAACACAGGCCTTTGGCCATTTAAGCCATTTAAAGTTCAGAAAGTTCAGAAATTTAATTGAAAAATATATTGCACACATTACACAACCATCCATAAGAACTTGACTACAAACATACATAGAAAAAGAAAGACTGTCCATAAGAAGTTGACTACAAACATACAGTAAAAAAGCTAGACTGATATTTTCTGGACACATTACTATTGGCTAACTCAAGTTGCAAATTACAATTATGAATTTGTTGTAGTAGTGATTAAAGGATCCATCATGGAAGGAAGTGGCTTTGCGACTAAAGTGATCTGTCGTTGGAAGCATTGGGAGATTAGCTGCATAGTATCCGTTCTATTCAATTTGCAACAATCATGGTCAAAGAGAATTTTGTGACATATATGGGCATTGAGGATGTCAATCAAGAATATTAACTCCATCTGTTGCAAACATTAAACCAGGAAACCTAAAATCAGCAGTCACGTCTTTTGCATAAGACTTTTGCACGGATAGGTTATATTATACTTATTTACTTATTGAATTTTCGACATTCTTCTATAGGAAGGAAAATATAACTTTGCAGCACCTTACAATGAAGTCATGCTTAGAAGTTTCCTCATTGGAAGCCTTGAAAGATATATCACCTATGATCCATTAGGGTACTTAAAAGTCATTATAAAAGATGCATAAAAAACTCGATGAGGTTGTAGCTAATAAAGATGAAGAAATTTCTTATCTTAGAAATTAGAGTCAAGGCTTGATCACACAAATCAAGAAGTTAAAAAACAAAAATAAGATGCATCAGGGAAAATTATAACAACTTGGTTCACTGATTGACAAGGTAATGATGATTGATTCATTTGAATTAGGGGTATATTCAAAGGTTGAAGAACAAACGATGGATACATAAACCTTCGCAAATCCAAATGTCTCTACTAATAAAATTTCAATGATTAACAAAGTGACACAATCACATGAAGAAGATATAATACCAAGGGTGAATCAAGAAAAAATTTAAAATTACAATATAGAAAGATCATGTTACAAGGACACCTTTCTTGACATTCTAATCACAAGAGCTGACACTTAAACCAAAAAGCACATTAATATTGCTCTAAACAAAGGTAATATTTTCCAATGCAATTTGGTCTCTAAATAATAGTGCATCTTGGAAATAAATATATATAAAAAGTTATTTCCAACCCTATTAACAATACATAGTGCCATAGAAGATCAAGCTAGGGTGGATTGATCCTTAAACAATATGACAATTCTATTCGGTACTTCGAAGATCGAATTGCCTTGTCTCTTCAATTATAACAACATCAAGAATAAAGTATCATGTGAAAGCATTACAAGTAAGAATAGAGACATAACCTTTTTATGCTTCAAGTATCATGTGAAAGCATTACAAGTAAGAATAGAGAACCTTTTTATGCTTCAAAGACAAATCATACTTTGTGAAGGGGGAGACAATATTACAAACATAAAGTGTATAATAACAGTAGTAAACAACTAAGGGTTATAGCTAGTATAGGATCAAACATACCAAGGCCAACCCTCAATCACAACATTTAATCTTGTGACCCATCAATGTGTATATATACTATCATGAAGGTCATTGTAAATCATCAACTCATTTCGATATGAATTTCAACTATTTTTCTTTGTTATGTAGGTGTTTTCTTGTTTATGAATTGTTGTTCATGCCTCTACAAGAAAAATAGACATGCATGGTAGTGAGGACCTTAATGCATATCTAGAATTGTGTTGCAAGTGTCATGGGCTTAGTAAATCGTTTATCTTCCTTGACGATTCATTGAACCACGACTCCCCATAACACCTTTGGGGAGGCCTAAAAGGGGAATGGGATTTCTAGGAATTTAAACACATATTCTTGTTGCAACCAAGACCATTCCATGTTAGTGAACCATTTTTGGAGCTCACCTTGCCTACGCCTATAACATTGAGTCTTAGCCATTTGCTTGGAATTAGAGGCAATGTTGAAAATTTGGAGGCACTTCAAAGTGTTATTTGTAGTTGTCTTTTCTCTAGAGTGGTAAGAAAGGAGTAATCTATGAAGTGGTCGTTGACCAATTGGCCAACATCCACCGTAGGGAGAGGATTGCCCTTTATGAGTCCTTGTGATACTCTACGATGAAGCAGGTAGTCAAGAGATTCAACAACCAATAACACGAGCAAGGGGGAAACCTTACATAATTGAATTGAAAAGGCCAATCTCATTTGACTTACCTTGAGTATTAAAGAGGCAAGATGCAACCTAAGTGAATATAATTTCTACAATACTTGGAAAGAAGTGGCCAAATTCATGGCCTTAAATGTGCCTAGGATGAATGATCACTTGACTAGATCATAGGCCTTTTTGAAATCAATTTTAGTGAACATGGCATTTAGGGCCAAGAACTTGGCCCACTTCATTCCCTCCCAAATGACTATAGCATTATCCAAGATGAACCATTCTTTGATGAAGCCCATTTGTTTAGTTTGATAATCAATCTTGTACCAAACATTCAACGTTGTAATAAGCTATCGACTAGTGATCAATTTAGGGTCACTACTTTAGGAATAAACTTAACCAAGTCTTCGTTGATATGCTTTCCTAATGATTACTTAAGGAGAACTTTGGTCCAATCCCACAAAATCCAATATGGCTTTATAGCATTGGCATGGACATCCATAATTTTTGGGGGACTTATCATTGACTATCACCATTAATGCTATCGTCAGGTCATCTAAGGTAAACTCCTTGACACATAATCTTTCATGTTCAAGATTTGATCCTCTAGGTATAATGTCAATGCAAGTTTGCATTTCCACCCTAGATTCTTTCATTAGATGTTCAAATTGAAAAAATCTTCAGTAGTGGTTCACAAATTCCAGCTCAATATATCCCTACTTGGTGACTTGCCCAACCATTGTTTTTATTGCTGCAGATTACTTAGAGGTCTCCTTGATGGCCATGACTTCAAAGACAATGTTCATAGGCCTATATCCACTCTTGATATGATACAAATGGGTCTAAATTTGTGTGTTGCACACACAACATATCTCATCTACTTTTAGGGAGTGTCTCAACATAGCAACATGCTCTTGAATTCCCTCATCACAGGAAGAGAATTGAAGTGTATGAGACAACTCTTCATATTATTTTTTGAAAACCTTATGGTGCTTGTGTCTAACCACAACAATGTCTGTTGAATTCGAAGTTCGCGCCTCAAATGTTAGCATCATTGTCTGAATCAATGCAACCAACTTTACCTCTTGACCTATGAAACAAGTTCCAAATCCTCCTAATAGATTAGACATGCGTTGGGTGCTTTAGGTGATATACATTGAGAATATATGTTGTTTTCTGCATTCTCATTCATTTTAGCAACACCCCCCAAGATGGGGAACATAATGGGTTGATGATCATAGAGAGTAAGCTCCCCCAACACTTACACTGGTCTACCCCTTTGAAATCAAAGAAACAATAGCTATCCACTCATAATATGCCTCTCTAAGTTGTTTCAAAACGTTGTCCTCGCTCTTCTTGAAGTTGGACTAGAGGAACCACAACTCAATAGAGTCATGCTTGCTAAACTCATTAGCATTGTACATGTCAAGTTTGTCTTTAAGGTTATTATCTGTTTTTTTTTTTTTTTCCCCGCAAGGCATGGGTGGGGTTCAATCCTTCCTTATCATCTTGAGCCTCATCAATATTGAAGTCTCTACAAATTATCCAATCAATATAATATAATCCTTGGAATTATGGTATATCCTAAATATTAATTTAGGAGAAATATGAAAAGACATAGGTGAATAGGACCTCGTGAATAGTTTTTTTCTCCATAAATGGTTTCCACCCTCAACCCCTCATGAGGTTTGAATCTGTGATCTGATGGGGACTAAAACCACTCAAACCAATTGGTCTACACCTCATGGGTAGCGTTTGACATGTCTTATATTGAAGTGATAAAAATGCATTCTTCTTTCTCAATTGTTGGTGTGGTGTTAAGTGGAAAGGAGAATTATCCAAAATGGTCAAGAAAGATTGAACATACTTTGATCTTCAATGATCTTTGGTAAGACATTTATGGTGAGATACTTTACCTACCATACCTAAATATGTTAAAAGAGCTCGCCATATGGACGAATACAAATAATAAAGCATGTCTTGATTGTTACTTCTATAAGTGGAGAAGTGAGTCATTACTTTAAATTTATCAAAGATTCTTGGAGTGCCTTGAAGAAGTTGAAAGATTCGTATGGTTCACATTCATAATTTGATCTAATTCAATTGTATTGGAAGCTCTTCAATCTAGAATTGAATGATGGTGACCCCATGGCTTTAGTATCTGAAATTAAAGCCATTATGCATGACATTGCTTCTGCTGGTGTGAAGATAGACATCACTCTCATAGCTTTCATCAAGGCCCTCTACCCCACATATTCCCACACTCTTAAATCACTTCAAGTTAGTGGCCAATTGGAGTCTCTCGATTTTGACTCTTTGGTGGAGAAAATTGCAGAATGTGAGAAAACTTTCGAGAAGAAGACAATTTAGCCCACTGGAGAGATTGTGTGCTTTGCTTAAAAAGGGAAGAATCAATCACATGTTTCTTCTAAAGGAGAAGGTAGTAAGAGAGGACTCAAAAAGAAGAATTTTAGAGGTAGGGAGTATAGGCATAATCAAGTTGAGAGATCTAATCTTCATTGAGTTCATTGTGGCAATAATGGACATGAAACAAAGACATGTAGGATATCATGGGCGGAGATAAAAAAACAATAGGAATAGAAGGAGGAAAAATGCAAAGCTTCTAAATTCACTCATTTTGTTATTGCTCATGCAATATTGGCATAAATGAATGTTTTTTCAAAACTTCATTTGGTTCTTGGAGAGATGCATGGTTGCTTGACACTAATGCTACTTACCACATGACTTTTTAGAGAGAATTATTTGAGGAATTGATTGACAATGTAGAGGGTACAATATACTTTGCAAAGAGATCCAATTTAAAACCTATAGGAAGTGGGACCATCAAGCTCAAATTGCTTGGATTCTCAGATTTTCTTTTACATGATGTTTTCTATCTTCCCGAGTTGCAAAAGAACTTGTTGTCTCTTGTGTCCATTTGATAACAAGGCCATACTATTAACATGTTTGATGGAAAAGTTGAAATAAGGAGGTCTTTTAACAACATGGTCGTCATGAAAGGATGGGAGGATGATAGAATGTTGAAGCTGAAAGGAACATTTGCACAACCACAAAATTTTGAATACCTCCTCACCATGATGAAGGTACATTGTCATCTAGTCTCTTGTGACATGCTAGATTTTGGCACATCAATTATGATAGTCTTCATATGTTGAAGAAAAATGGTGTTTCTAGTTTGGTCACCATTCCAAGGAATTTAGGGCAATGTGAGGCATGTATCCTTGGTAACACAACACACAACATTTTCATGATTCCACTTCAAGAGAATGTAGAAAGTTAGAGTTGATACACTTTGATTTGTGTGGCCCCATGCCTATTGTGTTTACTTATGGTAATAAATATATCAAGACTTTTATTGACGATTACACTGGTATGTGTTGGGTTTATTTGTTGAAACATAAATCTCAAGCATTTGAAACATTTAAAAATTTTCACCTATGGATTGAAAATGAAGCTTAATCTTGTATTGGCACTCCTTGTGCTGATAATGGAGGGGAATATACGTCTAATGAGTTTGTAAGCTATCTTCGTGATTCAAATTATTTTGCAGCACGAAATGAGAGCGGAGATATAATAAAGCAATGTGCATATATATCTCGGATATCCAATAATATAATAGAAACGTATCAGAGATGCAACCATAAACACAAAGATACAGTAATACACAATTTTCTATTAATGAGTGAAAATGTACGAAGACTGTAAAAATACAGAGTGAAAGACTCGTTAGAATGGTGGCAGCTTATCTCTGAGAAGAGATGTGTCCGCTACTCGCATTCACAAGAAGATGATTTTACAATGAGGCTCCAAAGGCCTTTTTTTATCATAAATAAAATCCAAAACCCTATCCCCGGAAGATGAAAAGCCAACAATTTTGTGGACCCCGTTTTGGGTAGTTTGGTGTATCAACTTCCCATGGGTGTAACTTTGGCATACGATCTCCGTTTGGGGCGCACGATAGATTGTTGGAAAGGAATCGTCGAGGAGATTCATTTAAGGGGCTCAATCAGAGCCTTCGACTATAATTTATAATCTTGATCCCAAAAACCCTTCATTTAGGCCCTCAAAATGGCCCCGGAAGTTAAAAACTGCTAAAAATAGTAAATTACCAAAATTGCCAAAAAATTGTTTTGAGCTAGTTGGAAAAGGTGTGTGGCCACCGATATCCACCTGGATCAATCCTCCCTCCTTAGGAAGAAATGGGTCCATTGCATTGAGTGCCCAGGGGAGAGAGAAAAG
Source organism: Picea engelmannii (assembly GCA_009831015.1). NCBI lineage: Eukaryota > Viridiplantae > Streptophyta > Pinopsida > Pinales > Pinaceae > Picea > Picea engelmannii. The sequence continues at coordinate 91,771 of ML803616.1, read as the reverse complement.
TGTTTGTTGAATCTGCATCTTGATGAGCTGCTTGCCTTGTTGGAGAAATTGCATTGCTTAGCTTGTTGAAGGTTGTCACGAACCTGTGGTTGGAAGGGTTGGACCTTTTTAACCAGTCTGGATACATAGGATGTCTGTGTGTAGAAGGAATCTTTACACTTCGCTGCAATCTTATCGACCTGCTTTTGTTGGATAGAAGGTGCTTGAGCCAAGGCTGTAGTGGTTGCAGTATCCTTATGTTCACCTTTTGAACAGATTGTGAAGAAGCTAAATTTTGTAGTATGAGATACTACCTTGCGACACTGTTTAGGTGGAACAATAGTCAGAACTACCTTTGGTATTCTTTAGAGATGACCCCTTGAGAAACAATGACACTGCGAGGTCGAGACTCATAAACAACATGGAGTTTCCACATATATGGCTGGCCCAAGAGAACATCATAGAAATCTAGTGGGGCAACATCACATAATACCTCATCCTTGAAGGGATGGATGTTGTATGAAAATCGACACTATTGGCTGACACGAAGATCTCGTCCCTGGCAAAGCCAACCGATGTTGTATGGCTGTGAGTGTGGTGTTGTCGACAATCCCAACTGTTTGATGACCTCTATTGAGATGAGATTTTTCTGGATTTCGCTATTAAAACAAAAAAATGCAGTGGGGTCCCCTTCACCCACATATGTGAATGAAAAAGGCGCTCCACTTCTTCGGGATCTATTGGTTCTTTTGGTTGAATTGTTGTGGTTGTGACAATGTCAGTGGAGTCTGCGTTGATGATTTGTCTTTTACCAGTATTTTCAGAATCAGATTCTGAATTAGGGTTCGGCTCCTTGTATTTGATCTCGACCACCAATGACTGTTTTGAGTGACATTTGTCGGTGCTGTGCCAAGGGATTTTGTGGAAATCACACCATTTTCCGGTGTCCTTTGTCTTCCCGTGATCCTTCTTTTCCTGTGGTTTGGACTGGTTTTCGTGAGATTGTTTGTTAGGGACGTCTTTATCATAACTTGGTTGTTGCATATTTGCAGACCCAAACTGATCCAGGTGGATATTGGTGGCCACCCACCTTTATCGACTGGCTCAAAACAGTTTTCTGACAATTTTGACAATTTACTATTTTTAGCAGTTTTTAACTTCCAGGGCCATTTTGAGGGCCTAAATGAAGGTTTTTCAAGATCGAGGTTCTAAAATATAGTTGAAGGCATAATTGAGCCCCCAAAATGAATCTCCTCGACGATACCTTTCCAACGAGCTATCATACGCCTAAAACAGAGATCGTATGCAAAAGTTACGACCCCAGGAAGTTGATGTACTAACTTACCCAAACAGGGCCCACATGACTTTTGGCACTTCATCTCCTAGGGTTAGGTTTTTGGATGTCTAGGGTTTTTTGCATTCATGCTTATTGTAAAAGGCCTTCAAAGCCTCATTGTAATCATCTTCCAGAGATAAGCTGCCACCATTCTAGCGAGTCTTTCACTCTGTATTTTTATAGTCTCTGTACATTTCTTTCATTAATAGAAATTGTGTATTAATGTATTTCCGTGTTTATGGTTTCATCTCTGATATATTTCTGTTATATTATTGGATATACACGATATCTCTTTGCATTTATTTATTATATCTCCTCTCTCATTTCGTGTCGAAAATAATACGGATCAATGATATTAGAGCAGGCTGCTCTTGATCGTTTTTTTAGTGCATGTCCTCGATGAGGTCCGAGTATAGTAAGTTGGGTATCGAGATTGTCTCTCTTGAAGACAATCACTCTCACACACCCAAGAAACCCTCAATGGTAGAAGAAAATAAAAACGACGGAACATACGATCTTATCAATTTGTTGCTTGAGCAAGCTCTCACGCGACAGAGGGATGAAATGATGGAGAATTTTTCCCACATCCTTCAACGCCTGTCAATAACAGCAGACGCATCTTCATCAAGTGGCCACTTTGGAGGCACCTCGCCTTTCAAGGTACAAGTTAATTTTGATATTCCTGTATTTGAAGGACATATAGATGTAGAAGCCCTAGAAAAATGGTTAACTCTGCTAGAAGGTTATTTCTCTGTTCACAATTTTTTCGACAAAGAAAAGATCACCTTCGCACTCCTTAAAGCTCTCCCTCATGTCAAACATTGGTGGGAAACTTATTGGGAGAAAAGTTCCTCAGAGGATTCTGGAATATATGGGGCCGATCCCACTTGGGATTTTTTTGTGGATGCAGTAAATGAACAATATTACCCTGTTGACAACTATGAGGAACAATACATGAGATGGACCACATTGCGGCAAGAGAGGGGCCAAGCAGTTCAAGAGTTCACCAATACCTTCCATACCTTGTGCACCAAGCTGGGTATCAAAGACTCCGAGCGACATTTGGTTCTGAAATACCATGGGGCTCTACACAGATACGTCCATACTGAAATGGATTTTCTGGACATCTCATCACTTGGTGTTGCTTATCGATATGCTGTTAAAATCGAGCATAAATTTAAGCACCAGAACAAACGAGAATTCAGGTTTGCAAATCCGCAAAAACCGAAGTATGAAAAAGACGACCCTAACAAACAGTCTCCTGAAAACCAGTCCAAGACACAAGAAAAGAAGGGTCACGGGAAGACAAAGAAGGACACCGAAAAATGGTGTGAGTTCCACAAAATCCCCTGGCACAACATCGATGAATGTCGCTCAAAACAGTCATTGGTGTCCGAGATCAAAGACAAAGAGCCGAACCTTGATTCATAATCTGATTCTGAAACTACTGGTAAATGACAGATCATTGACACAGACCCCACTGCTATTGTCGCGACCACAATAATTCAACCAGAAGAACCAACAGATCCTGAAGAGGGGGAGTGCTTTTTTCATTCACAGATGTGGGTGAAGGGGACCCCGCTACATTTTATTGTTGATAGCGGAAGCCAGAAGAACGTCATCTCAACAGAGGTCGTAAAACAATTGGGATTGTCGACAACACCGCACCCACAACCATACAACATCGGGTGGCTTCTCCAAGGACAAGATATTCGTGTCAGCCAACAATGTCGATTGTCATATGACATCCATCCCTTCAAGTATGAGGTATTATGTGATGTTTCCCCACTAGAGTTTGTGATGTTCTCTTGGGCCAACCATATTTGTGGAAGCGCCATGTTGTTTATGAGTCTCGACCCCGCAGTGTCATTGTTTCTCTGGGGGTCATCTCTACGGAATACTAGAGGTATTTCCGACTACTGTTCCACCTAAAAAGTGCCGCAAGGTAGTATCTCATACTACAAAATTCAGTTTCTTCACACTTTGTTCAAAAGGGGAACATAAGGATACTGCAACCACTACAACCTCGACCCGAGCACCTTCTATCCAATAGAAGTAGGTCAACAAGATTGCAACAAACCACAAAGATTCCTTCTACACACAATCATCTCAGATAACCCGTCTGGTTGAACAGAGTCAACCCCTCCAACAACAGGTTCATGACAAACTTCCACAAAATGAGCAGTACGTCGTCTTTAGCATGGCAAGCAGCTTACCAAGATGTAGATTTAACAAACGATTTTCCCTCTCCCCCGAGCACTCAACACAATGGATACCATTGCTTCCTAAGGAGGGAGGATTGATCAAGGTGGATATCGGTGGCCACCCACCTTTTTCGACTGGCTCAAAACAATTTTCTGGCAATTTTGGCAATTTACTGTTTTTAGCAGTTTTTAACTTCCGAGGCCATTTTGAGGGCCTAAATGAAGCTTTTTCGAGATCAAGGTTTTCAATGATATCCAAAGGCATGATTGAGCCCCCAAATGAATATCCTCGATGATAAATTTTCAACGAGCTATCATATGCCTAAAACGGAGATCGTATGCAAAAGTTACGACCCTGGGAAGTTGATGTACTAACTTACCCAAACGGGGCCCACATGACTTTTGGCGCTTCATCTCCTAGGTTTATGTTTTTGGATGTCTAGGGTTTTTGGGATTCTTACTTATTGTAAAAGGCCTTCAGAGCCTCATTGTAATCATCTTCTTTCGAATGCGAGTAGCCGTCACATCTCTTCTTAGAGATAAGCTGCCACCATTCTAGTGAGTCTTTCACTCTGTATATTTACAGTCTCTGTACATTTATTTCATTAATAGAAATCGTGTATTGCTGTATCTCTGTGTTTATGGTTGCATCTCTGATATATTTCTGTTATATTATTGGATACACACGATATCTCTGTGCATTTCTTTATTATATCTCCTCTCTCATTTCATGTCGAAAATAATCCGGATCACAAACTCTCATTTGTTCTGGTGCTTAAATTTCTGCTTGATTTTAACAACATATCGATAAGCAACACCGAGTGATGAGATGTCCATAAAATCCATTTTAGTTTGGATGTATCTTTGTAGAGCCCCACGGTATTTTAGAACCAAATGTCGTTCAGAGTCTTTGATACCCATCTTGGTGCACAAGGTATGGAAGGTATTGGTGAACTCCATAACTGCTTGGCCCCTCTCTTGCTGTAGTAGGGTCCATCTCATGTACTGGTCCTCATAGTTGCCAACAGGGTAATACTGTTCCTTTACCGCATCCACAAAAAAATCCCAAGTGGGCTCGACCCCATATATTCCAGACTCCTTTGTGGAAATTTGCTCACAGTAAGTTTCCCACCAATGTTTGACATGAGGGAGAGATTTAAGGAGTGTGAAGGTGATCTTTTCCCTGTCAGAAAAATTATGAACAAAGAAATAACTTCTAACAGATTTAACCATTTGTCTAGGGCATCCGCACCTATTTGACCTTCAAATATGGGAATATCAAAATTAACTTGTACCTTGAAAGGAGAGGTGCTTCTAAAGTGTTTGTTTGACGAAGATGCGTCTGTTGCTATCGAAAGGCTTTGAAGGATGTGGGAAAAATTCTCCATCATTTCGTCCCTCTATTGCGTGAGAGCTTGCTCAAGCAACATATTGATAGAATCGTCTGCTCTGTCGTTTTTCTTTTCTTCCGTCACGGAGAGTTTCTTGGGCATGCAAGAGTGATTGTCTTCAAGAGAGATAATCTTGAGACCCAACTTTCTATACTCGGACCTCGTCGGGGACATGCACTGAAAAAAAAATGATCAAGAGCAACCTGCTCTGATACCATTGAGCCAGATTATTTTTTAGCACGAAATGAGAGAAAAGATGTAATAAAGCAATGTGCAGAGATATCTCAGATATCCAATAATATAACAAAAATGTATCAGAGATGAAACCATAAACACAAAGATACATTAATACACAATTTTCTATTAATGAGCGAAAATGTACAAAGACTGTAAAAATACATAGTGAAAGACTCGCTAGAATGGTGTCAGCTTATCTCTGAGAAGAGATGTGTCCGCTACTCGCATTCGCAAGAAGATGATTTTACAATGAGGTTCCAAAGGCATTTTTTATCATAAAGAACATCCAAAACCCTAACCCTGGAAGATGAAAAGCCAACAGTTTTGTGGACCCCGTTTTGGGTAGTTTGGTGTATCAACTTCCCGAGGGTGTAACTTTGGCATTCGATCTCCGTTTGGGGTGCACGATAGATCGTTGGAAAGGTATCGTCGAGGATATTAATTTAGGGGGCTCAATTAGAGCCTTCAGATATCATTGAGAATCTCGATCCCAAAAAACCTTCATTTAGGCCCTCAAAATGGCCCCGGAAGTTAAAAACTGCTAAAAATAGTAAATTACCAAAATTGCCAAAAAACTATTTTGAGCTAGTTGGAAAAGGTGGGTGGCCACTGATATCCACCTGGATCAATTTTCCAACTTGGAATCAAGCATCAAATCATTGTCCCATACAATCCTTCGTAGAATGGTGTAGCAAAAAGAATGAACATGACACTCTTGAATATGGTATGTTCCATGCTATTTTTCTAGAATGTGAAGTTGATGTTTTGGGCTGATGCAGTTCTGTGTGTAGTGTATGCGACAAACATGAGTCCATCTCATGCTCTTGGGAAAAATACTCCTTATGAAATGTGGTATGGCTGCCTTCTTTCGGTGAGACATCTTAGGGTCTTTGGTTCCACTTGTTATGCTTTAATTCCTAAGGAGAAAATAAAAAACTAGATGAAAGGAGTAAAAAGTGCATCTTCTTGGGATACTCAAATACCACCAAGGCATGTCGTCTTTACAACGAGGTAAAAAAATGTTCATTCTTTCCGAAGATGTGTTTTTTATTGAATCCACTAAGAATGACAAGACTATTGAGTGACAACTTGATCATCTTGATAGCTTTACCCATGTAAAGACATATCATGAGTTTGATAATGTGATTCCACATCTTGAAGGGGGGATTGCTATCTTGGATCAATCTTTGCAATCTCCTTTTGAAGTGCCATCTCACCCTCATGTAGAAGACCCAAACACTTCATCAGAACAAGATGTTCAATTGGTTGATGTGATTGAGATGGATGCAATGATGAACCTTGATGAGAATGAAACACCATATCAATCAGCTGAGCAATCTATACCATCATAGAAATGTCCATAGTGGCTCATAAAGACCCTTGAAAACGTTTGTCCTAATGTGGTTGGAAATATAGGAATCAAAAGTTCAACAAAAGAAGATAATGTAGATGATTTAGATTCAGGTGATGTCAATGATATGGAATAATATCTACTAATTATGAATTGAATTTATCTACTAATTTTGGACCAACTTCCTTTGAAGAAGTTGTTTCTCATGATGAGTGGAAAGAAGCTATGCAAAAGGAGTATGATGCTCTCATCAAGAATGGGACAAGGAAGTTGGTGGAATCTCCATTTGGAACCAAAACAATTGGTTGTAAGTGGGTCTTCAATAACACATACAAATCAAATGGCTCACTTGACAAACATAAGGTGAATCTTGTGGCGAAATGATATGCATAGAATGAAGATAGAAAATATGAGGATAATTTTTCCCCCACAACAAAATGGGATACCATTCATGCATTATTGGATTTGGTTGCACAAAATAGGTGGAAGATTCATCACATGGATGTGAATACATCTTTCCTAAATGGAGATTTGAAAGAGAATGTTTACATGTCTCAACTAGAAGGATTTGAAGTGAAGGGTCAAGAACATAAGGTATGCAAGCTCATCAAGTATCTGTATGGCATAAAGAAAGCACCTCACACATGGTATGGAAATATAATTGAACATTTTTTGAAGATCAATTTCAAACATTTTAATCTTGATGATGCAACTTTGTTTGTCAAGAAAGTTGGAAAAAGTATTGTATGTCTTGTGGTGTATGTAGATGATCTTTTGATAGCAGGGAACAATGAAACATATATTGCATCAATAAAGAGATAATTGAAGAATGGTTTTGAGATGAAAAACATGGGACGACATCACTACTACTTGGGTACTAAAGTAACTCAAAATCCAAGGTATATATTCATCTCCCATTAAAAGAACATTGGAGAGTTGTTGAATCGATTTGGCATGGCTAAGTGTAATTCTTTTTCTACTCCAATGGAACACCATTTGAAGCTAACATCAAAATAAGGGAATGAATTTGAGGATGCAACTAAATATAGACTGCTTGTGGGGAGTCTTATCTACCTTACCACTACTAGACCAAATATTTTATTTGCAGTTGGGAGCCTTTCTAGGTTCGTGCAAAAATCTCGTGAAGGACATTAATGTGATGCAAAGAGAGTTCTAAGGTACTTGAAGGGAAATCAAGACTTTGGGTTCAAATACCTTAAGGTGAAGGACTTTAAACTAGTTGGACATAAATTTTTTGACTTTGATGGGGATGAGGAGAATGGAGTGTCTAATCTAGGACACCTCATGAGTCTTGGATAAACAACTATCACTTGGAGATAATGCAAACAATTCATTCTAATAGATTCCACTACAGAGGTAGAACAAGTAATTGTTGTAAAGGAAACAAAGGAGATTGTGTGGCCTAGGAAGATACTAGAGGATTTGCAGGAGAAATAGTTGAATGCTACTCCACCTTTGGTTGACAACACTTTTTCATTCAAGTTGGCCAAGAATCCTAGATTCCATGATCAAATAAAAAACATCAACACAAAGTACCATTTGATTCAACATCATTTAGATGCCAAGACCATTCATTTGATATGTTGCTCCACAACTAAGAAAATTGTAGACATCTTCACCAAAGCGCTTGGAAGATAAAAGTTTAGAAAGATGCTTGGACTTATAAACACTCGTTCGGATTAAGGTGGAGGGGGATGTTAGATACCTAATTCTTGGGATTATGATATATTGCAAAAACTAATTTATGGGAAATATGAAGAGTCATAGGTGAATAGGAAGAGTCATCAGATTGAACCATAGGTCATATCTCATTGAATTTATATGTGGCTCACTTTAATAAAATCAATTCAATGTAGAGTTATTCAATGCCTTGTTTTTCATCAACAGTGAACCATAAAAAAATGCTCTCTCATCAACATCATTGGTGAGGCTAACCACTGCATCATCCATACTAAGCAATGGCCACACCACTCAATGTTATGGGTCAAATCCATGATGAATGACATGGTTAGCAAGATAAGGTGAAACACAATAATCTAGTCTACCTTTCCCCACTATATGATTAATATAAAAACTAATAATACAAGGCTAAATAAAGTGAAGGGATATACCTAACAAAAATCCTACAAACTTAACCTCATGTAAACATAGGATGTCTAAATATGAAATCACTAATAGATTTGTGAGAACCATAGATTTTATAATCAGGCCTATAAAGAACCTAATGTTTCATGCTGTACACTTCATCCCTAACCTTGAACATGGATACCCATATCCTCTCCCCTCAAGCCCACCAAGGGATTATAGAGGTTTGGAAAAATAATATTATTTTGGGTTGTCGTTGGTAATGCTTATACATCTAGGGTCATTGTTGGCTCAAGGTTTTTGAATTGGAGGCAGAGACCGAGCCCTAAGCATGCCTCTTATGAGAGGATGTAGCACGAGAGGAAGGAACATGGTCTTTCCCTACAATTGAGGCCACAAGTTTGGAAGGAGTCAACTTTGAAGTGCCTAGACTCTTTGTCAATGACTCCTTTGGAATTGTGGCATTTCTTAACAACTTGGACCCAATCTTCTCCTTTTGTAGTAGGGGATGCCTTATAGGCCTTAACTTTGGGAGCATTTGTCTAATATTGAACTTCATGGATATCGCCCTTAATCATCAAGGGTTAATCCCTAATTCTAGGATTATAGATTTGGCACTTAAAGTAGGTACTATGCATATTGATATACTAATTAGTTGCCTTAATACCTTCCCCTATAGTTAATTTAACTCCTTAAGATATTTTGAGAGATTATCCTTAATGTAAAGTCTCTTTTGCATACAAGGGTTAAAAAACCTATGTGGCTCATGTCCTTTGCCTTTAATGTCTTTGATTGATTGCACATTTAGAATATCATTTAGTGCATTACACCACTTAAAAGTGTTCAACACTCTTAAATGTAGGGAATGCAAATGCTTGCTTATAAATGGTTTATCAACAATATGCTCGTTCTAGGTAAAATGTCAATTTCTAAGAAAGAGACCATTATAATTGTAAGGTTAAGTGACTAGTCACTAGAAGGTAGGTTCCTTTTCAATATTTTTTCTTATGTGATTATATCAACATTGTTTGAAAATTGGAATATGAAAATGAAAAAAACTACAACAATTATCATAATCAATATTAATGTTGAATTTTCATTTTTAAATTTTTTAATCTATTTTCAAATAATACTATGATTTTCATTATCTAAATTTTTTATTATCATAATATTATATAAGTCTTTATTGTATAAAAGATATAAATTGTACAAATTTTTATTATATAATAATAATAATAATAATAATCTATTTTTTAAGGTCATGGTCAAGTTAGCACACCAAATTGGTGTATGAGACCCCCTTGTTTGTGGGACAAGGGACCCCCCTCTGCTCAATGATTTGGCTGGTAAAGTCTACGAAGGTATACATACCCTGCCCCCCTCTGGATTTGAACCTGTGACCTCTTAGGAGGAAACACATGTTCTTAACCATTAAGCCCACTCAGGCTGTATAATATATATTATTTAGTAATATCTTGCAAGTAAATTTTAGTTCTTCATTATCTTAAATAAATATTATGTTTTATTTTATTTCATATTTTTTAATTAATGGATAGTTTTAATTTATTTTAATTTGTTAATTTTTTAATATTTTTTAAATTATGAACTATAATCATTTCTTCTTTGTTTTTAAATAATGTTATTTTATAATTTTTTTTTAGTTAAATATTCTTGAGTTGTGGAATTGGTGAGCTATCATGATCTAGGGGTATCTAAGCTGTCAAAATTATTCGGGGATCGCATCCGATTTGGATCGTACCAACCCTTAATATGGATGGATTTGAGGTGTCCCTAGAGGTTTTGAACTGGTGACTTCACTTACAGAGTGCCTTAATAACACACTCCCTCAACAACTACTCTACACCATAGAGACTTTAAAATTTGGACATGGGGGTGGGCTTTGATCCACTTATGTGTGCATGGGTCATGATACCATTTAATATAGCATCTTTGGGTGCAACCACACATTCAACCACTACCTCAAGGTGCCCCCATGCCTTTAGGTAAAGCCCTCACGAAAATTGAACCTTGCCTAAGAGTGAAAAACTCCTAGCTTTCCACCATTGGATCCAACCCCTTTAAACTTATAATAAACTATTTACATTATAAATATGTTTATAATTAATTTTAAAATTCGATTAAAGTAAAAACATTTTATAACATAGAATAATATATATATATATATATATATATATATATATATATATATATATATATATATATATATATATATATATATATATATATATATATATATATATATATATATATATATATATATATATATATATATATATA
>ML803616.1:67780-80819 GCA_009831015.1 Picea engelmannii | reverse complement strand
GTTTTTTTATTTGTACCATTCATATTGAAATGTTTAGATATCCAAAGTTTATAGTGATCGATAATTCGTTGACTTTATATTAGTTTTTTGTTTGACTACAAATTTTTGCATAATTTCTATTGTTCAAACTACATAACTAAAAAAATTATTTATTTATTTATATATTTATTATAAAAAAACCCATGTATGTCATGATCTTGTTGTTGGATAATAGAATCGAGGTCTTATTGCGAGGTTATTATTATTATTATTAATATTATTTTTATTAATGTATTTGTTCTATTATTATTAGTCCTTTGTATTTGTATTTAAATGTTTGCATACCGAAGGTTTAGATCATTGACACTTTTTTTGAGGTGCTTGAATAGGCCTGAAAACTTAAATATTTACATGGCGTGAGGTCCTGAAACATGCCTAACAACTTAAATGTTTTCATACTGCGAGGCCCTTAGACAACCTGAAAGCCTTAAATGTTTATCTAAATAGGCTTCTAGGAGTACATTTTTCCTCGAAATTTTCCATACAATGTTGAAGTGAATTTGGACAATATTGTTGTCCACCGCTAGTTGAATATGCATTGTATCTTTCATACTTCTTCTAGGCTTATAATGCAATTTCGTCATCGTTGAAGCTACATACATTGTTTACTGGTTCGGTGGGTGCTTCTTCTTCGCTGGTTCGTCGGTTGCTGCTTGTTGTTGTTTGGTTCACAATTCGACCTGCGCTTCTGCCTTTCATCGTTTTGGAGTAAGTTTCCATGCCACAATTTCATTTTCTATTCCTTCTTTGTTGTTCAGTGTTTGCAGTTTGCAAGTAAGAATGTTTGCTTATTTCTACTGACATGCTTGTACTTGAGATATGATATGTAGACCAAAGATACTGCAAAATTATATTTCCATGTCTAGAAGCATATTTGGAAACTTTTCCATAGAAAACCAAAAGAATTTAATTTCTTAATATTTTGTGGCTTGTAATATATTTTGGGCAGGGAAAAACTTTATATATTTACAACCATGGATGGAGAAAAGAAAAGGTTCATGTTTCTGACTATATTTTATTCTATTTGTTGATTCTCATTTACTACATGTGCATATTACTTGTTCTTCGGTGCATACCGACTTCTATTCATGTTCATTGTATTTTGTGTGTTCCCACATTCAAACAAACATAATAGCTGGAGAAAATGACATAGTCTTGACTGCAGCGGTGGAAGAGAAGATACAAAAGCACATGCTTGTACCGTTATTTCATATTCCGTTGTTTTGTATTTCATTTATTGTCTGTATATGTGTTCACCTAGTTTATTGTATGTAGATATTGCGTATCTTCCTACATAATAACTTATCTTCATTACATTTCTTCCTGCATACTAACTTCCTTCATGTCCATTGTATTTTTCCTGAATTGCTACATTAAAAAAAACAGAATGGATGGAGAGGACGATGGACTCTTTGGTGCGAATGTAGAGAATGAGTTATAGAGGTGCATAAATGTACTCTTATTTCATATTCTAGTGTTGAGTATTTCATTTATTGTTTGTGTATTTGTTCTACTTGTTCTACTGCTTTGCACCTTTTTTGTTGTATGTATATACTACGTATCTTTCTGCTTATTCTCATGTGAATCGTATTCTTGTTGCTGTTACATTGAAATAAATAGAACTGTATTTATTTATTTTACATGTCTTTCTTCATACTAACTTGCCTTCATGTCCATTGTATATTCAACATTGCTACCTTGGAAGAAACATATTGTTTGGATAAGAAGATGAATTCTTGTATGCAACATCAAAGGGGTCTGTGGTACAATCTTCAAAAAGGTATACCAACTGTGCTAGTAAATTAAATATACAAAGCGGGTGGGGGCATATAATATTGGACTAGAAAATGATGATTTGGCAACAATGGGCCTTTGTGCCCTCCCCATTTCTGTTTTTTCCATTTTCTATTATCCCTTTTGCTTTCTAATTGCTCTACTTAGTCGTCTTTCCGAACATGCCTTGGTGCACGGGTTGGTGGGCTCACGGGTTCACATTTATGGTCACGCTTCTACCTTATTCCATAATTACCCACTTTGTCGATTGCGGGTGCCGGGCTGGCGGGTTCAAGATTGCGCCTCCGGCTTCAGAGGTTCCGTGATATAAAAATTGGCCGTCGTGCCCTGCCATCACCCCTTGTTTACAGTTACACATTTTTTCAGTCAAAAAATCCGAGGCATACAATTTGACCCTCTGCTCCTCATGTTTCTTGAGTATCCCTTGACACCCTATTTCGTATTCCATCTCCTTCCACCCTGCATGTGACATTAAGAACAATTATGGACAATATAAAATGCATATACTTGTTTAGTCCTTCTAATGTTCATCTACACATGCTTGCATTAGAAAACGTTGGACTAGTGACATGGCCATGAGCAATCAGTCATCCCATACATCAGCATACCGACAAGGCCAAAGGTAAAGATGCAAACATTATGTTACTAGTATGTTTACCAAACAAATATCCTCAACTATTTATTCATCTATGACATGGTAAATATGATGATGTCATCTGCAACACATACTTTGCAGTTCACAAGAAGTATCAACAAGTACAAGCGAGACACCGAACATAACGTAGGTTCCGCAAACTAAGAGGTCTGGTTGCAAAACTCTCGCTCCATAGTTCACCCAAGTTGTGCGTCTACTTGTAAATTTATGCCAGGAAAAAAATAAAACAAAAAAATAATGCACACTACCATTCACTTTACTTTTCCCGTTAAAAAATTGTCGCCAGGTCTAAACTTGTAACACCCAAAATACTATCAATAGGGGGCTTGAACAACCACCGAACTGGACAAGTGTTCATCAGGGAAATACTGGTCGTTTATAACACCTACTTGGGCAAGGCAAACAAAATTAGATCCATTATGCGTGATGACATGAAAGACAAGGAGGTCATGATGATAGTCACACTGACTATTCCTGCACAACTTGTCCATAAACATGCAGAAAAGATATTGTCAAGTAATGGGATATCCATTACAAATTTTAATATATTGCCCAAAATAGTATATGACCATGGTGATTGTGATCGGATTATTTCGCTCAAAGAAACAAGTATTGTGGAAAACATTCTCGCTATTTGTTCATGATATCGTTTCGTCCTGGATTCAACTATCATCCAACTTGCACATAGCAACAACATTTACCCAATTAGAACCATTGGTGCAACTGTCACACTCGCGAGAAAACTTGGCTCACAACACATTCTCCATATAAAATATGGAGAGTTAGACAACCGCCGAACTGGACAAGTGTTCATCAGGGAAATAATGGTGGTCTATAACACCTACTTGGGCAAGGCAAACAAAATTAGATCCATTATGCGTGATGACATGAAAGACAAGGAGGTCATGATGATAGTCACACTGACTATTCCTGCACAACTTGTCCATAAACATGCGGAAAAGATATTGTCAGGTAATGGGATATCCATTACAAATTTTAATATATTGCCTAAAATAGTATATGACCATGGTGATTGTGATCGGATTATTTCGCTCAAAGAAACAAGTATTGCGGAAAACATTCTCGCTATTTGTTCATGATATCGTTTTGTCCTGGATGCAACTATCATCCAACTTGCACATAGCAACAACATTTACCCAATCAGAACCATTGGTGCAACTATCACACTCGCGAGAAAACTTGGCTTGCAACACATTCTCCATATAAAATATGGAGAGTTAGACAATGACAAGGCAGTGATACCATTCTCCATATCCAGTTTTGTCCTTTACTTTCGCATGTCCATGTATCTCAGTTAAGTTACAAAAATATTGCACTATTCCATGTTGTAGTTGGAATTGTTTGATACCTATTCAAATTTGTTTTTTTCAATGGAACAACAATTGCATAAAGGGCAATTTCCACTTATGCTCTTCAAAAATATAACAAAGAAAAGGGATGTAGAGAAAGGATCTTTCACACAACCCAAGCAACATTTGTAACATAATTGAGAGCAGACATAGTACAGGATCTCAAGAAAATAAATAGCTCTACAACTGTTGTGCATATACATCTACAGATTCATCCTCACTTTTCTCATACAAATAGCCTTCACCAAATTTCTGCGGTTTATTTTTATTTTTATTTTTATTTTTTTGGGGTGCAGTTGTATATTATTTATTCAATATATTAATTGCTATGCTCACGTTTCTAGGTTGAAGTTGTTTTGGTTACAGCGGATGCATACTCGACCCCCTTTTAGCCTGTATGTGCGAAATGCAACTCTCCTGCTTCTGCTTCTGATTTGATAAGTGATGATACGATTGATTGTTTGTGATGCAATGAAAAATTTCCATACATATATGGACATTGCCTCAATGCTGCCATCCAAACCGTGGGCAACACAATCGTGCATTCTACAATTAGACAACCTCTGTTACAATATGTGCTTCCTGGGTTAGCAAAATTCTCATATGAAGCATACCTACAAAAAAATACAAACAATGTCTACATGCTGCACGACTTTCGGATACATAACAAAACTTTCTTAAATGAGGACAATGTAATATTGCATATCGGCTGAAAAAAATAAAAATAAAAATCATATCAAGCTTTGGTAGGAAACATATCGACAGACTTTTGTTCATATCCCATGACCCCAGTTATTTTCTCATGGGAACATATACCATATATAAGAGAAAACCAATGCCACGATGTGTTTTTTTTATATATCAAATTGTTTGATGCAAAGGTCGATGCGTGTTGCTCTATGGAACCTTGTGGGATCTTGCTTGAGTCCTGTTTGGTGTTTACTTGGATCTTGGTTGTATGCTTCGTTATGGAAAATTAATAATACATTCAGGATCTTCACAGTTTTTCTATGATATTAAAGACTATAGAGGACATGCTTTTCCCTTTAATATAAGCTCCGTGACACAAATGTAGTATGTGGCTCGTTTTAGCATTTTTCCTTGATCGATGAACTTAGCAAAATTAATCTCCTGGAATAATTTGAAATAGAAGAATATATACTGTGGGAAGTCCAATGGAGCTAGTATATCAACAAGAGGACATTAAAATTCAAATTCGTCGTTGTTATACTCACTGTGAAGCTGAAATTACAATAACTTTACTTAGACATCCAAAAATTGATTGTGTTGTAGCTTTTCGAGGCTTCTCTTATACAAGCAGATTCTGGAAACTATAAGCATGGCTCGCTGTATCTATTCCTTGATTGAAGAATCTGTTCACATGTTTAATTCACGTCATAGTTATTGTTAAAACCATAAACGAGGATTTCTTAAACCAATTCCCGCTTCCGAAAATTACCACCCCCTTTCTTTTTTCCCTGTGCTTTCCATTTCTGGTTACTTACTCATTTTTCAGAAAATCTCTATGTGCGGAAGTTGGCGGATTCACATCTTCAAATTTTCACTTACTTTTATATCACTAGCCTGATCGACCGCTTCCTAGTTTCATATTGAAAAACTTTTTGGATCACGGGTTCCTGGATAGGCGGGTTCAACATTGCATTTTCATTGTTCCGCCATTTGCAAACAAAACTCGGACTTCCACAATCTACAAATTAACAAACAAATTCCCCTTTATCTCATTTTTAGCACTTTTCCTTGATCGATGAACCTAGCAAAATTAATCTCCTGGAATAATTTGAAATAAAAGAATATATACTATGCGAATTCCAATGGAACTATCATATCAACGAGATGACATTAAAATTCAAATTCGTCGTTGTTAATACTTGCAGTGAATCTAACAATACAATAACTTTACTTACACATCCCAAAATTAATTTCCTTGTAGCTTTTCAACAATTCTCTTATACAAACATATCTTGGAAACTATAAGCATGGCTCGTTGCATCTATTCCTTAATTGAAGAACCTATTCACATGTTTAATTCACTTCATAGTTACTGTTAAGACCATCAATGGGTCTTTCTTACACTAATTCCTGCTTCCGAAAATTGCCATCCCCTTTCTTTTTTTCCATCTTCTTTCCATTTCTGGTTACTTACTCATTTTTTCGGAAAATTTCTAGGTGCGGGAGTTGGCAGATTCACGTCTTTAGATTTCCACTTACTTTTATATCACCAACTCGATCGATCGCTTCCCCATTTCATATTGAACATTTTTTTTGGATTGTGGGTTCTTGAATAGGCGGGTTACCAGATAGGCGGGTTCAACATTGCATTTCCATTGTTCCGCCGCCTGCAAACAACATCCATACTTCCACGATCTACAAATTAGAAAACAAATTCCCCTTTATCTCGTTTTTAGCACTTTTCCTTGATCGATGAACTTAGCAAAATTAATTCCCTGGAATAATTTGAAATAAAATAATATATACTATGCGAAGTCCAATGGAACTATAATATCAACGAGAGGACATTAAAATTCAAATTTGTCGTTGTTAATACTTGTGGTGAAGCTGACAGTACAATAACTTTACTTACACATCCTAAAATTGATTTCGTTGTAGCTTTTCGACGCTTCTCTTATACAAACAAATTCTGGAAACTATAAGTATGGCTCGCTGTATCTATTCCTTAATTGAAGAACCTATTCACATGTTTACTGCACTTCATAGTTACTGTTAAGACCATCAATGGGGATTTCTTACACCAATTCTCTCTTCTGAAAATTTCCATCATCTTTCTTTTTTTCCATCTGCTTTCCATTTCTGGTTACTTACTTTTTTTTTAGAAAATGTCTAGGTGTGGGAGTTAGCGGATTCACGTCTTCAGATTTCCACTTACTTTTATATCACCAGCCTGACCGACCGCTTCCCCGTTTCATATTGAACAAACTTTTTGGATCGCGGGTTCCTAAATAGGCAGGTTCAACATTGCGTTTCCATTGTTCCGCCGCCTGCAAACAACACCCATACTTCCGCGATCTACAAATTAGCAAACAAATTCCCCTTTATCTCGTTTTTAACACTTTTCCTTGATCGATGAACTTAGCAAAATTAATTCCCTAGAATAATTTGAAATAAAAGAATATATACTATGTGAAGTCTAATGGAACTATCATATGAACAAGAGGACATTAAAATTCAAATTCGTCGTTGTTATTCTTGCGATGAAGCTAACAGTACAAAAACTTTACTTAAACATCTAAAAATTGATTTTCTTGTAACTTTTCAACGCTTCTCTTATACAAACTGATCTTGGAAACCATATACATCGCTCGCTATATCTATTCCTTGATTAAAGAACCTATTAACATGTTTAATTCACTTCATAGTTACTTTTAATACCATCAATGGGGATTTCTTACACCAATTCCCGCTTCTGAAAATTGCCATCCCCTTTTTTTTTCCCTCTGCTTTCCCTTTCTGGTTACTTACTCATTTTTCAGAAAATGTCTAGGTGCGGGAGTTGGAGGATTCACGTCTTCAGATTTCCATTGTTACTTTATATCACTAGCTCGACCGATCACTTCCCCGTTTCATATTGAACAAAATTTTTGAATCGCGGGTTCCTGGATAGGCGGGTTCAACATTGCGTTTCCATTGTTCCGCCGCCTGTAAACAACACCCAGACTTCCACGATCTACAAATTAGCAAACAAGTTCCCCTTCATCTCGTTTTCTTTCACTTTCTATTTACTTCTTCCTTTTTCCGAATGTGTCCTGCTTTTATATACAACACTCGAAGTTCCGCATTATACAAATTGCTTACTCAACATTGCGCTTCCACTGTTCCCCTACGTACAAACAACACCTGAAATTTCGTGATATACAAATTGATGGCTGAAATATGCATTGTGACATACAATTTGACCATCGACCCCTCACGTCTCCTGGGTATATCTTGTGACCCTTTTTTTATTGTAACCCGCCCAACCGCTTTCCATACTTGGGCATTTCTTGGAATGTGTTTCACGAGTTGGCGGGTGGACGAAATGTACTATGCTTAGTCGCTCTTCGCCATCCCCGCTACCTTCATATTTCTTTCTAGATATTCAATTATTAAGCTTTAATGCTAGTAGTTCATCTTGCATGAACCGTTAAGATTGTCATTAATGTCCGGAAGGCCACATAATAATTGTCATTAATACGAATTAAACCAAGATTTGCGGAGAAGAGTGTTATCCTTTCCATGTATTCATTTCAAACATGATGCAATCTCTTTCATGCGTCGACCGGTTGGCGCCTTTAAGAAATCTCTAAATATGAAATTAGTAAGCTTTAATGGTAACAACTCATTACGAATGAACGCTGGAGATTGTCATTGATCAACGAAAGGCTCGAGGAGATCTTCCATTGATACACATTAAACAAAGATTTGCGGGGGGTTATATTATCCCTCCCCAATTTTCATTTCAAACATTGTCTGGAGCAAATGGAAATTCTCGTTAACTTATAGCAACAGTTCTGTCCAGATACAGTAAACACCTTCGGGCATGATCACCAGAGGTTCTAGTATTCCAAGGTATATTCTTACTACTCATCTCCCTCCGCCCAGGAGAAAAAAAGGAGATGGTTTTTTGGTGAACCGAGAGATATATTTCAAGCCAAAGAATTCCAAAGCAAACCTACCTTCTCAGACAACCTGTCCAGTTGCATTGATGGATGGCACAGAGGTTGATGCGATGGATTCCAAGCTAGAAGAAGTTGATATGATGGATGATGATACAACAATGGATGATGGAAATGCATATATTGTTCCCACTCATGCGCCCAAATTGAAATCAACCATAACCGATGGTACTTCCCAGCTCGACGATGGCAGTCTTGACAACACTAAAAGGAGTTTCAGAAAAGAAAATGCCGCTGAATGCAATTGCCGTGTTGCAACTCGAAAGTAGGAATTCCAGAGTTCCAAATTAGTCTATTCTGGGCAAAAGTATTTCACTGTAAATAAATGATCTGTTGATGCTCCCAAAGATATATTTCAAGCCAAAAAACTATTCAATTGCGGGA
This sequence comes from Picea engelmannii, assembly GCA_009831015.1. Taxonomy (NCBI): domain Eukaryota; kingdom Viridiplantae; phylum Streptophyta; class Pinopsida; order Pinales; family Pinaceae; genus Picea; species Picea engelmannii. Next base: position 71,886 of record ML803616.1, on the reverse strand, counting down.
CCATTGTCCTATTCTCTAGATATACAATCAACATCTTAGGGAATGAGGACCAGAACTCCCACTGGTGCAAGGCATATTCCTACTAGTCATCTCCTTCCACCTAGAATGGACTGTACGTGCAACCTGTGTCCCTGAAGTTTTCGACTGTGGGGAGATGATTTCTTGGTGTGTCCCAACTTTCAGTTAAGGGCTATTCCATTTGCCCTGCAACATTTTTCGTCTTCTTCCTCATGGGAAGCTTCTCAGAACTATCAATTTTACCATAGGATGATCCATCGAGGAGAAGACTACAAGGATTTCCTAAAAAAAAACATGGTAATCAATTTTGTATGCATCTTGAAGAGCATATCGATGGCTCCTGCATGTTGCAGATCCTGTGCCTGTGTTTATGGCAGATATGTTCAATGTTTTGACCTAAAGAACTCGGTCCAATTTCCAAGGATAGATATATAGTGCTCAATATTCTTTTTTTTTTAATGGATTTACTATTAAACCCTTTTCCTTGGAGTCTTGGTTGCTGCTTCTTTTTTGGATTTAACACCTCTTCTCATTGGCATGGTTCGGTAGTCTCGTAGTTCTTCGATATTGTATTTTCTTAGGTAAATTGTTCTAAAATGGAGCTTCTAACAATTATATGACAATGCACTCTGTCGATCCATCATGCTTTTATGGAAACAAAAAATGAATTTCAGACAGTTTCAAACCAACGTTCAATTCTATTCGCAATGCAGATAGAACATAGCAATACCAAATCACAATGTTGCAACAAGATCGTCATTCTTGTTTCTAGACATGTAATTATTAAGCTTTAATGCGAACAACCCATAATGCAATAAGTTTAATACTTAAGTTAAAATATATGTTCCAGTGATGGAATAATGTATCAAGAACACACTTACTCCCACAAGTTGCCCCACAAGTTGCAATAAAATCTAATCTTCAACAAAACATTTGCTGACAATTACTAGAAAATGATGCTTTTGCAACAATGGGGCTTGTTTGAAACCAATCCGCGCTTACGAAAATTGCCCTCCGCCTTTCTTTTTTCCCACTCTTTTATCCCCTGTAGTTTCTCTTTATGGTTACTTAGTCATTTTTCCGAATATGTCTTGCTGCGCGGGTTGGCGGATTCATGCGTTTCGACCTAGCGCTTCCCCTTTGTCTAAATTGCACTTTCCATTGTTCCGTGACCATCAAACAACACTCCAACTTCTGCGATATGCAGATTTACTTCTAGAATCCCACATCATCCCCTGTTTTGTGTTACACATTTTGCACCGAAATGTTCCAATATACAATTTGATAGTCGAGGCCTTATGGCTCCTTGAGAACTCGCCACCCTATTTTGAAGCCCGTCCAACCGCTTTCCACACTTGACCATTTCTTGACATCTCTTTGGTGGATCGTCGAGTTCGCGGGTTCAAGAAATTTCAAATTTCTAGTTGTTGTTTCCTATGCCTGCTACCTTCAGATTTCTTTCCAAGTATATGCAATATGTATACAACTTCTCCAGCAACATACATAAACTATCTTGCCAGGAAATGGAATATCGATTGCAGATTTGAATATATTGGACCTTCTTTTCCCTCTTCTATACTTGACCAAATTTTCGTTTCTTTTCCCCCTCTACTCTCTCTTTCTAGTTACTTAGTCATTTTTCCGAAAATGCTACTCCGACCAACCATTAGGCATTCGATGCCTAGGCACTTTTCACATCACGAATTCCTGGGCAGGCAGGCTCTATATTGCACTTCCATTGTTCCATGGCCTGCAAACAACACCCGGACCTCTGCGATATACAGATTTTCTGCCGCACTCCCACATCATACCCTCTTCAATGATACACAATTTTCACACGAAAGTTCTGAGACCTGCAATTTGACCTTCGGGTCCTCACATCTCTTGGGGAACTATTGTCACCCCGTTTTCAAGCCCCTGCGCCCACTTTCCATATTTCTCCATTTCTTGGAATCTCTTTCGCGCCTCCAATTCCATACTTACCCAACTTTTTTTGCTTGTGGATTCCCGAACATGCGGACTGCACTTCCAGTGTTCATTGACCCGCAAACAACCCCCCCCTTCCAAGATACACAAATTGACTTCCAGACTCCTACATCAACCCTCTTTCGTGTTACACATTATGCACTCAAAAGTTCCGATCAATACAATTTGACCGTCGGGCCCTCATGTCTCCTCCGGGACCCTTGTCAACATATTTTGAAGCCTATCTGAGCGCTTTCCATAGCCATTTCTTGCACTCTTTCGCGGATCTTCGGGTTGGCGGGTTCATCTAATTTCCAATTCCTAATCACTTTTTTCTGTGCCCACCACCTTGGCACTTCTTTCCAAGTATATCCAATAAGTATATAACTTCTCCAGAAACATGCAGAAAATGTTTTTCCAGGAAATGGAATATCTATTACAGATGTGAATATATTAGCCCTTCTTTTCCATATTCTATACTTAACCAAATTCCCATTTCTCTTTTCCCTGTACTTTATCTTTCTCATCACTTAGTCAGTTTTCCAAAAATGTCTAGCTGTGCGGGTTGGTGGACTTGTGGGTTCAGGACTCCTACGTCATCCCCTCTTCCGTGTTACACAATATGCACTCAAAATTTCCGATCAATACAATTTGACTGTCGGGCCCAGATGTCTCCTCGAAAACCCTTGCCAGCCTATTTTGAAGCCCGTCTTTCGGATTCCTACATCAACCCCTCTTTCGTGTTACACAATATGCACTCAAAAGTTCCAATCAATACAATTTGACCGTCGGGGCCTCATGTTTCCTCGGGAACCCTTGTCAGCCTATTTTGAAACCTGTTTGACCACTTTCCATGACCATTTCTCGCAATCTCTTTCGCGGATCGTCGGGTTTCTGAGTTCAGACAATTTCCAGTTCCTAGTTGTTGTTTTCTATGCCCAACACCTTCACACTTCTTTCCAAGTATATGCAATAAGTATATAACTTCTCTAGAAACATGCAGAAAAGATCTTGCTGGGAAATGGAATATCTATTACATATGCGAATATATTAGCCCTTCTTTTCCATATTCTATACTTAACCAAATATCCGTTTCTCTTTTCCCTAAACTTTACCTTTCTCGTCACTTAGTCGTTTTTCCAAAAATGTCTAGCTACGCGGGTAGGTGGACTTGCAGGTTCACGTTTGCACTCGTTCTTTTATATCATGACACTAACCAACTGCTTATTCCATACCCAACCACTTCTCTGACCGCGGATTCCCGGGTAGGCGGGCTCTAGATTGCACTTCTATTATTCCATGACCTGCAAACAGTACCCCGACTTCCGCGATATACAAATTTACAACCAGACTCACATCATACCGTCTTCCGTATTACAATCTACCTATCATGCCCTCTTCCGTGGTACACATTTTGCACCAAAAACTTCTAATACATACAATTTGACTGTCGGGTCCTCACGTCTCCTGTGGAAACATTGTTACTGCATTTGGAAGCCCGTCTACTGCTTTCCATACTTCGCCATTTCTTGGAATTTCTTTCGTGGATTGTCAGGTTGGCAGGTTAAAGAAATATCCAATTCCTAATCGCTGTTTCCTGTGCTCGCTCCCTTTTTGATTAACAATTAGAAATTATATATAAGATCTTATTTCTAAGTATGCAATTAGCAAGCCTTAATGCTAAACCCAGATTTTGAGGAGATCTCCCATTAATACGCATAAAACCAAAATTTCTTGATGGTTATATTATCCCTTTCGAGTGTTAATTTCAAACATCATGGAATGTCATTTGCGCGTCGTCGGGTTGGTCCGTTCATGAAATCTTCAATCCTCGATTCCAAAAATGAGTACGACTGACCGTTTCCCTATTCCATACTTAGCCACTTTCCCAAAATTTTGCAAATATACAAACCGACTGCTGAACAAACCCATCATGATCTCTTCCGTCGTAAAAAAGTTTGCAGTAAAAAATTCCGATACATAAAATTTGACCATTAGACACTCACCTCCCTTGAGTATCCCCCGTAACCCTATTTTGAATCCCGTCCGACCGCTTTTCAGACCTTGCCATTCGTTCCTTGCTCTTCCCTGTCTTTGTGACCTTCTCACTTGTCTATAATAAA
>ML803616.1:54951-67692 GCA_009831015.1 Picea engelmannii | reverse complement strand
TATGCAATTAGTGACATTTAATTCTAACAACTCATCATGTAGGAACCGTATAGATTGTCATTGATGGGCGAAAGGCTCGAGGAGATCTCCTATTAATACACATTAAACCAAGATTTGCGGAGGGTTATATTATCCCTTCCGAGTGTTGATTTCAAAATCATGAAATGTCGTTCGCACATCATCGACTTGGCATGTTCACGAAACCTCCAATCCTTAATTACTCTTCACCGTACCCGCCACCTTCGTACTTCTAAATATGCAATAAGTAAGCTTTACTGCTAACAGTTCATTATGCAACATCCATACATATTTTCATTAATCAACGAAAGGCTCGAGGAGCTTTCCCATTTATAAGCATTGAACCAACATTTGCGGAGAGTTATATTATCGCCTCCAACTGTTCATTTCAACCATCATCTTGAGCAAACAAACGTTCTCATAAAACTATGGCATCAACTCGAAAATAGTTCTGTGGAGATATAGTGAACATATTCAGGCGGAAGGACCATAACTTCCAGTGGTCATGGGCATATTCTTATTACTCATCCCCTGCCGCCTAGAACAAAGTAATTTGGATCTCTGGGATTGTTCGTGCAGGCTGTGTCCCTGAAGTTTTTGACTGTAAGGAGCTGGTCTCTTGGTGCGCCGATAAATTTATTTCAGACAAAATAATTATTCCACTACATGACCGCTCTTTTGTTTCTTTGTCACCTCAGGTCTTCCGCCAGATTTTAAGATTGTCGTAGCCAACATTGACGTTCAAAGGAGAAGATTCTAAGAAGTTCCTAACAAAGCATAATAACGGGTTGGACCTCTTGCCCGATTTCTTGGAAGACCCGATGGTAGTTCCTGAAGATATCACAAGCTTGCAGGTTAGTTCATTTAGAAATCCATTCCGGGAAATTGCCTGGTTTTTTACAAGAATAATGGGACATGAGTCCACAACAACTATTTCTCGAATTGCTCTTTATATTTTTTATTTCACAGTCAAGGAACAAGCCCTTTTTGATTGGGGCAAGTTAATTTCCCATGAAGTCTGTTCCCAATTGTCAAGCTTCAAAAAGGAGAAGAAATTTTATATGTCATTCTACTTAGTTTTTGTGATAATACATTGCTACTAGTTTCCAAAACTCTCTATGTCCAAGAAGGTCAACTGGGAATTCAACCCAGTAACATTCTGGTACTTGGCCTTGTGGAAGCACAAAGCCTCCCATTGTTTTTATGAGGTTTTTAATGGCTTTCTGTCTGTTTTCAAAGTTTTGTTGTTAGGAAAATATGCTCCCTGCATATCTGAACATGCAACCAGTTTTTTGGACAGGAAGGGGGATATTGAACATCTGGATAATTACACTGTGATAAGGATTATTGAGTCCAGGGAAAAACCTGCTCTCCTTCCATGTCACATTACATGCATAATGTTTGTTACATAACTAGAAAGGCAATACAAGTACTGTTGCATCTATTCCGAGAGAAGAGAAAAAAACAGTTCATTCCTTTGTCTTGGAAAGTCCGGGACTTCATGTTTAGGAACGTCAACAAAATTGACAAATTCACAACCCATTTTAGCAACTTGAACCTAAGATATGCTGAAAGCCTAAGAGGGTTCGACCCCAATAATTTTTTTTTACAACATTTACAAACACTTGGCTTTGACAATTATTTTTTCAAAAAACACCTGACCGAAAATAGAGACACTGGCGACAATGATCTTACTTCTGATGTCGGCAACCTAGGCACACTACAAATCACCACTGAATTGTACAAGAAATAGGGAAAAGGCCCCGGTGAGAAGAGTGTTCAATCGACGAATAACAATCCCAAATGTACGACATCCTGGAGCATCACTCCAAGGGCCCACCACAAAAACAAAGCAACTCAGAGTTCTTCAAACGAAGGAGGAGATAACGACCCTCCTCACCCTAAAATTGATAGTTCTCACAAGCTTCCAATAGACAAGAAGAGAAAAAAAATTGTGGGACAGGTGGAAGAGCCCAAAATTCAGAGTGAGAACATGGAACTTGAGCCTAATCTCGATAGCGTATTCTGCTACCTTGATCAACTCGGAGACGCGATCCAACATAGTTGTCCAATGGACATATCTGATACCGAAAATTTTGACGAAGATGAATCATTCGTGTTCCAGAGCACTGTTTTTGACAACCAGTTCAAATAATTGATTATTGAAAAAAAAGATGTAAAAAATAAGAAAGGAAAATCTCGTTCAAAGGTTAACCTTGTGAAGATGCGGCCATCCCAAATCTTTCGACTTCACATAGCGACCGCAGATGCACTTGATGATTCCATTAGAGGCATTGAGGTTGAGAATTCCAGACTGAAGAATCGGGTCAAGGAATTGGAAGAGGCTTTGATTCCTATGCCATTGCTTGCCAATCCTTTGGCAATAGCCATGCCTGCCACCCTTGCAACCAAGTTAAAAGGATCCTCCAGCCTCCTCGCATAATGTAGAGGATATTTGGAGAATAATATCAAGAAAAGAATGGAACCGATTACTGAGGCATGGGAAACATCACAAACCATGACTTCCCTTGGAATGAGGGCACACAATTTTCTCGAACATTTGCAGGCAGAGTTAAAATATGAAGCACATTTCTATTTAAACACGGTCTTTCCTTTTGGCACCATTGTCAACAGCATGACAAAAACAAGAAGAAGACAACAAGATCTCCCATCCAAAAATCGGATCGGTCAATTAAATGCATGCTGGAAAGAAAAAGTGAAGAACTTGCATCTCATTGTTCAGTCATGTGAACAATCCATATCAAAGAAAGAAAAATTATTCACAAATCTGTCCAGAATAAACTTAGCTAGAAGGACCAACGACTTCCAAGACCCCAACTTAATCGTAAACTCCTTTCCCTTAACTAAGCAAGACTTCGATAAACAGGTTGATATTTTTAAGGCATTGTCTTTGGAAAAGTTTTACGACATCCTTGAATATGGTCAAGATGACGTCGACAACTGGCTAGTCGACTATTCAATACAGAATGAGGAAATTGATCAAGCTCTGCGTAATCTTTCTATTGACTGCAGGGAATTAGAAAAGGAACTTTTCAACATAAAAATTCAGAATGAGATCAACGTCGCCCCAATGAGAAGCTACATTGAAGAATGGCTTGAAAGGGAATTGAAGCAGGTCGCCAATGAAAGGCAATAGGCAGTTTTCATGATTCCAGCAGTCGTTGACGACATCAATGAAAAAACATCAACAAACAAATAGAAAAATGGGTAATATGTACCAGCATTGTAAGTCTATTGATCACATCTTGCTTTGTTTATCAACCCAGTTATTCCACTTTTTAAAATATAAATGTCTAGCCAAAGACTGATACCTTTCAATTTATTCTTTTCAGGTATTACACTCTACCGTCGCCCACTTCTTCTTTCTACAGTCCTATTTCTTGTACACATTTCTCTTATGGTCCGTGGGAGCCCCAATCCCAATCTATATGACAAACACATTGAAATTTCCAGGAATATGTAACAAACAATATTATTTTTTGATATATTTCAAATAAAACTGTTTTTTTATCTCCTTTTTATATTTATGTCCTCATACATTTTTATCTTCCACTAGTCTATATGACAAATGTATTTAAATTTCCAGGAGTATGTAACTTTTTTGATATATTTCAAATTAAACTGTTTTTTTTATCTCCTTTTATATTTATCTCGTCATAAATTTTTATCTTCCACTATGTAGAAATTGTATTTTCTTAATTTGAATATAACTTTTTTTGTGCTACCACATATACAGACAAAATAGACATAATTTTTCACCATAGCAAAATAGATTATATACTTTCAAAAAATAAATGGGGCTCTAGAGGCCACATGTCATTTACTGCATGGATACCATATGTGCTTCATGTTGCTTGCCACATCTCCTCTACAGTTTCCATCTTCCTCCGCTACTTTTTTCTATCCCAATTCAACCCGACAGGGACTATGCTACCACACAACACTTGTTTTAAGTAATAATTTGTTTTCTCTAGATAAATATACCTCTACAAATAGTTACTAAAAGGTTTTGAATGTCACATAATACTTATTCTAAGTAATAATGGTGGAACATCTGAAATAATGACAAAGTATAAGGGGCATAATGATGCATTATGGTTCAAAGTCAAATGATGTGATGGTAAACGAGAAGGCGTACAAGGAAGATCCACATAATAAGATTGGCAAGATATAATTTAATAATAGAAAACATTTGTAATCATTAATGGGATTGGTAGATAATGGAGGTTAATAGAGTACCGAGTTATATGATTCTCCTTCGTCATCCTTGACCTAGATTTTCTATGGTGGGAATCTCCCTCCTCACCCTTGACCTATATTTTTTTAGGGTAGGAATTCCTAAAATATTAAAATTGAGAGCGATGATTTTCACAATCTAGGAGAAGCAATAACATCCCATTGGAATTTGGTTAGACTACTTAGTTTGGAATTTTGGTTAGACTTGTTAGTTTGGAGTTTTGGTTATTGGAATTTGGTGTATGATTGATTGTTATATTATTCTTTGTTTTACATAAAAATTTATGGGTAAGTCAATTAAAAAATTTATTTGGAATGAAGTAAAATTAAAAGAATTTATTTGAAATGAAGTAAAATTTAATGGTTCCGACCATCTTTAAGCTTATTTGTTTACTATTTTTTTCTCAATGATTAAATATGTTTTCAAAGAAAAATATATTTCCCTAAATTTTATTACACTAGGTTTTAGAGTAACTAAGTACCTTGCTTCATCTTTGAGTTAGCCATTTTATTTGATAAGCGTTATTGAATTTGTTTTTCAATTTTTATCTAAAATGATTGCATAGTGTATTGTTTTATTTTAGTTATTTTTGTTCAAACTACATTTTTTTGTTGTTGTAATGTTTCATTTAAGTCATGGAATATTAAAATTAGTGAATCTAGATCAAACTAACCTAAATACTAAGTTTTGCTTTGGAGTCTTCCCTACTTAGGACTGTTTCCTTTACTTATCCTTTCCTTGAAGTTTGTTTTCTGCTCTTGGGTTGGTGTGTTGTCGTCCCTGTTTCTCCTCTTTTTGTGAACCTGCCAACTCTGACTGCTCTTGGTCTATCCAGTTTATTTTGTCTAGAACTCCTTGTGTCCGGACCTGTTTACGTTGGGACTGGGGCCCTTCTCTGACAACACTGTAGCCTTTGGAGCCCCAGACTAATTTTCCTTGGTTTAGTGGGCTTCTTACATGACTCAAGGTGCGGTAGCTGGAGTTACCGAGGCGGTCACTTCTTTGATGGACCCACTGGATGAGGAAGACTGGAATAGGTTAGGTTTTTTTAGTAAGGCAGACAGGGCTGGGGCGACATTAGGAATTTCCCAGTCATGTAACCACTCATTACAGCCGACCAGTGATACTGTCAGTCATAAGTTATCTTTGGCTTCAGGTATTTTCCAGGAGGGATCCTTTATCAACCCTTTTCCTGATGGAGTTGGTCCTCCTGCACACTCCTATGTTCTAGCCACCCAGTCTACTAAGACTTCAACTTACCACTGTAGACAAGAGGGCTCCGGTCGGGGGAGGAGGCCTCAGACATTCGGTGTACAGATTGGAGCTCTGAAAAAGGCCTGGAAACCCAACAAGAGAGTGAGAAGGATGGTTCTAGGTGCTGATGTAGGCCTTGAAGAAACTTGCAGGTTTGCTCTATGTGGCTTAGTAAGAAGACTCTCATACGATTACCTTGCATACTGCTTTGTCTCAGCCCGGGTTCATAAAACCTGGAAACCACTTCTTGGTTACCCTCGTGAGGTTTATCACCTTACGAAAGGGTGGATAGGTTTCATTTGCAGAACTCCGGAGGATGCGTCTATGTTAATGAACAATTTTTGGGTTTTAGGACGAAGTACTTTGATGTTGAAAAGGTGGAGGGTGGCTTTTTCTCTTGACACTAAATACTTCCAACTAAGGCATTTGTGGGTATTATTTCCTGCACTTCCTCTTCATTTTTGGAATGAGGGTGCCCTGATGGCAGTTGGAAACTCCTTGGGGCATTTCATCTCTTTAGATACTAAGTCTTTGGGTTCCTCGACAAGAAATGTGGCTAGGATCTTGGTGGAGATCGATATTGATGAAGGTTTGACTGAAATTATGGACAAAGAGTAGAGAGGAAGGCATATTAAGCAGCGTCTTGATTATCAGGGCATACCTTTCAGATGTAGCCGGTGTCATTGTACTGGCCATCTTCGAAGGGAATGTCCTAGTAAATTTATTGAGGATATCTCTGAAGAAGCTATGATCCAGGAAGACCCACCAAACTATATGGTTGAATATTTTTCATCAGTCCCACCACACTCTATAGTTGCAGCAACATACCCATCATTGGCTCCACCTAACTCTCTTTCTAGTAAGATAATGCTACATTGCCCCTCTCTCTTTTCCTCACTAACTGAGTGGGAAAAGGAAGCAGTCGACTGCTCAAAATGGTTGTATCGATCCACTACTGCTCCAAAGGGGATTGCTAAGGGGGCACAAACCTATCACTGTCCTGGCTTGGAGTCTCCATACATCGGTGTGGTAGGGGATCGTCCATATTTCTCTGCAGATGCTACGCCTACTGTAAACAGGTTTATTCCTCCCCCTTTCTCTATTATTAATAATCATTTTACCACTGACTCAAAAGCGAAGCAACCTATTGGACTGGAAGGGCCTTTTGAAGGGGCGTTTGAAGTTGAGCTCCACCTGGGTGATTGGCATGCTACTCCTCCGTCTCACCTTTCCATAGCAGGTGAACTCGACCAACATGTTGCATCTCATCATGCCTCTCTGCCCTTTACTGTAGTTCCCAGACCCTCCCTTATAGTACAAGTAAGGGACATTTTGACCTACTCGAAGCATTTACCTACAGAAAGGGTATTCACAGTGGCAGAACGCTCTAAGTTAAAAAGTCCGTTAGCTTCAGACAATGCACCGATTGGTGGCTCCTTTCTGTTCGAAGATCAAAGGGATGAGGAGAGGGTGGTTGTGGTACCCAACAGTCCTATTCTTTTCGGGGTGGGAACTAAAGAATCAGAGGAATCAGAGGACACACTAAACATCGTTTTAGAGTCCCCGATACCTGGTGTTAATTTTAAGGAAAAGGATATCATTTTGCCCACCTTCATTGGGAGGACGTGCATCGATAGTGGGGAGTCATCTGTGACTTCTATTACCAGGAACTTTCAGGCAAGCCAGGGGAGAGATTTTGCATGCTCGAGGGGATTAGGAGTTGAGGTCTCCCCCATTGAAATGAGAAGTGCCAGAAAAAACCAGTTACAGAATTTGATGAAGATTATTGAGTCTACACCATCGTCTAGTGATAATGGGCCACTTAGAGCAGTGAAAGCCCTGGCGAGGGCAAAATAATGCTACTGCTCTATTTAAACATTCGAGGGATCGGAGGCACCCTCAAATCTGCTTCCATTCGACATTGTTTGGCACTTACTCGCCCAAAGATAATTTTCTTCCAAGAAAATTTAGTATCAACTTAGAAAGCAAGGGATTTTTTATTTTCTTTCAGATCGACATGGGCGGTTTTCTCTGTAAGTTCTGTGGGCACCTCTGGAGGCTTATTGGCTGCGTGGGACCCTACCCTGTTCGAGCTGGCTCCTTCTCTTACAGTGGGGGGCATATTTATTTTAGGTAAGTGTCTCTCTTTACATAAGGAAGTCGCCTTAACATGTATGCTCCCTGCAGCAATCGACTTTCATTTTGGAAAGCCTTGGATGACAATGGTCTCCTTACTCTTAATAATTTAATAATTGCTCGAGATTTTAATCTTATTCTCTCTCCCAAAGAGGCATGGGGGGGGGGGAATCTCTTCGGGATTGTGGATGGCTATTACATCAACCTATTTTCTACTAATCGCCTTTTAGACATTAATCCGGTGAAACTGGTGCCAACTTGGAGAAATGGGCGCCAAGGATAGGAAGCCATCTCAAAAAGATTGGACAGATGTTTAGTAGTAGAATCTCTCTTGTCAGATTTTGGTTTTTACAGGTCATGGGTCGAGCTGCCATTTGTCTCGGACCATGCTCCCGTCCTCTTACAGTTAGATCTTCCGCCTGCTTATAAAGCCTACCCTTTTAAATTCAATGAACATTGTCTATGTCCAAAGGATTTTCCATCCATTGTGGAAAGAGTCTGGAAAGACCCAAAGTACCTATCTGAAGGCAAGCAGAAGAAAATACTTTGGAAATTACAGGGACTCAAAGAAGCTACTAAATCGTGGATCAAATATTTGAAGACAAATAATAAGGTAAAGCTGGTGATGATTGAAACACAAATTAAAATCTACTATGATATCCTGAGTCACGACTACAATGAAGAAGGAACAAAGGATATAGTGAGGTGTTTGGAAATGGAGAGAAATGAGATCTTAAGATTTGAGGAAGAGCAATGGCGATTGCGTAGCAGAGCGCTATGGCTGGAAAGCAGAGACATGAATACAAAATATTTCCACAAGATAGCTAGTCATAACAGAGTCAAAAATCACATTTGGTAAATAATCAGGGATGATGGTGAGATAGTGAAGGATCAGCAGGGCATTAAAGATTAATCTGTCCACTATTACAAGCAGTTTATAGAGCTTCTCAAACACAAAATATTGAAGAAAAGTGTAAGCTTTTAGATCTTTTCCCGACCATGGTTGATGTAGAGAAAGCGGGCTCACTTTACCAACCTGTTACATTGGCTAAATTAAAATCAATTCTCTTTCATTGTAAGAAAGAAAAAAGCCCAGGATCGGACAGATGGACAACATAATTTTTTTTATATTTTGTCGATTTAGTTGGTGAGGATCTTTTAGCAATGGTAGAATAGTCCCAACTCTTAGGCAAAATCGTCGGTGGCCTAAACTCAACTTTTTTAACATTGATCCCGAAGGTCAACAATCCCAAAAATTTCAAAGATTTCCGCCCGATCTCCCTTTGCAATCTCTGTTATAAACTTATTTCAAAAATCATTGCCAACCATATCAAGCCTTTTTTGTCTAAGTCACTCTCTCTTGAACAGTTGGGTTTCCTGGAAGGTAGACGCATACAAGATGCAATCGTGATGGCTCATGAAAGCCTCCACAGTATCAAAAAGAAGAAGTTAAAAGCACTAATTCTTAAAATGGATTTAAAGAAAGCCTATGATTGCATACACTGGGATCTTCTCAGAATGATCCTACTGAAAATCGGGTTGGGAGTACATCTGGCGAACTGGATCATGTCATGTATCACTTCCTCTTCCTTTGCTGTCCTCATTAATGGGGAGGCTATTGATTTTTTCAGAAGCGAAAGGGGGATCAGACAGGGGTGCCCACTTTCACCGCTTCTCTTCATTCTTATTATGGAGGGCCTTAGCCTTTTATTGAAAAATAGTCAAGCAGAGGGTGCTATCTCAGGTTTAAAGATTTCTAGTTTTACCATAATCTTACATTTTCTATTTGTGGATGACATCCTTATCCTATCCAAAGCTAAGCTCTTAGAATGGAGAGTGATAGATAAATTGCTCACACTTTTCTGCAAAGCCTTTGGATTAGTAGTGAATTTATCAAAATCAACTGTTCACTATTCTGGCATAACAGATCATGAACTGGATGTTTTCAAGTCAGTCCTCAATTTTACTTTCAGTGATATTAATATTGGGTTCCGTTACTTGGGCTACTACTTGAAGACAGGGACTCAACGTGCATCCGACTGGGACTGGATTGTGGCCAAAATTTCAAACAAAATAAATTTTTGGGGAAACAGGTGGCTTTCTTTGGTTGGGAGGTATATCCTGGTAAAATCTATTCTGGAGGGTCAAACAGTCTATTGGATGTCTTTGGAAGCATTACCCTACTAGGTCTTAAACAAAATCAGGAAATTGATCTTCGAATTTCCGTGGAGTGGCAGTCAAAACATGCAGAGGATTCACTTGCGTAGCTGGGAGATGTTGTCAAGACCCAAAAGGTTTGGAGGCTGGGGCATTCACGACTTAAAAAATTTCAATCAGGCATTAAAATTTGTAACTCTGTGGAGAGTATTAACAACATAAAGTATTTGGCATTTTGTTATAAGAGACAAATATCTAAAAAACGCTCCACTTATCCAATGGCTAAGAAAACCAGTCCACAAAGACGGATCTGCTTCTAGAATCTGGTTAAGCATATTACACACCCTTCCAATCATCATACACTGGAGCACGTGGAAGCCCAACAATGGAGTCCAAATAATGATAGGTTGTGATAATATCTTAGGATTGGGTAATAGATATTTTCTCAGCAACGACTTACGGTCGACTCTTCACAGATTACGGATCATAAATTTGGTGCAAGCATCAAAGTCACAACACCATATTCTGAGTATTGACGAATGGAAAACCAGTCACAATTTGGGCCTATCGGATGATTTTGCATCATAATGGACCAGTTTCACTACTGCGTTGAGTGAAGAAGGCATTACTCTTTCAACCACAAAAAAAGATGCACTGATTTGGGATGGAGGAGACCGGTCGGGGGCTCTTACAGTGAAAAACTGTTATGATGCACTCATATCTACACATTCATGGCCAACCGTGAGAGGTTGGAATATTGATTGCTGGAAGTGGTGTACACAACTAAAAATCATAATTTTCTTCTTACTGGCAGCAGAAAACAGAGTACTCACTTGGGACATTCTACTAAAAAAAGGATGGATAGGCCCGGGACTGTGCATTTTATGTAAAAAAAAACTCAGAAGACATTGTGAATTTACCAGAAGAGTGTGGGATTCAATAACTCAACAATTAAAGCTAACTGTCAGCTGGACTGGGCCATCTTTGAATGCATGTATGGAAAACTGGATTTAAAACAAGTTGGCACCCAAGACTCTTCCATTAATAACATCTTGGTTTATTTGGAAGGAATGTAACATGTTAATTTTTGAAGGGAAGCAACCGCCCTTATTATTAGTGGTCATCAAGATTTATGGAGCTCTACATAAAAAACTGGTTGTCAACAAGCCCCAGGTACTGAGACAAAAACCCTTCTTTAGACAACAAGGCTATACATTAGCCTTTTTTGATGGGGAAATGGAGGTAGGGCTTTTGGGATGTGGGGCAGGAGGGGTGCTGAAATGTTTGGAGGGGCCTGATTACAAATGGATCATTAGTTGTGGTACATGAACTAACACAAAGGCCGAGTTGATGGGAGCATGGGTGTCACTCTGGATGCCAAGTCGACTAAATATTCAACATATTTGAGTTTTGGGGGACTCCAAAGTAACTATTGACTGGCTTAATAAAAAAGGAAATTTACAAGCTATCAATATCGATGGGTGGAAGATGAGGATCAGAGAACTATTGACAGTATTCCAAGGCATTAATTTCCAACATATTTATAGGGAATCCAATCAGGAGGTTGATAAGATTTCTAAGAGAGCACTCCACTCGCGAAAAGGTAAACTGATATATTTTACATGGGATGGTGGTAGCGAGGATCCAACCAACCATATACATATTTTCTAATATCTTGATGCTGTATGGAGTGGACTACTTGATCAATGGAAGCCGAATTTGACATCAAAAGAATTACCTTTTATTGCATAGGATGGACTAAGATGATACCTTTTAGCAACGCAATCCAGGTAACATAGTGGATGACAAAGATGTCATGAGGACGAGGACCTTCTTCTTGTATTGGAGATTTATGGTGTATGGCAGGTTTTTTATCAGTCCTAATACATTTGTTGGAGATGTAAAAAAAAATATGATCAATATAATTTTGGAGCGATTTTTCTTTTGAAAAAAAAACCCTAAATACTAAGTTGATATTTTGAGATGGTCTTTTAATATGTAATTCGATGTAATATCTAGCATTCCAGTTATTATGTTGTCATATATGTTATGTGTTGCAATGATTTACCATGATATAAGTATTTCATGATGATTATATGGTTATGTTTATGATGATTATGTCGTATATATCTATGTTAATATGTGGTTTTTTGATATTTATGATGTTATGTTCTCATGATGGCATGTGGTAGCATGCAATTCTTTTCTATTTTCGACGAGATGATGATGATATGGTTATAACTAATGCTTTAGTTCATGATGAGAGGTGGAGTTGGACAAGAAATCCACTCCATGAGCTTGGAGGGATGGTTCATTAAATATATTGTGGAAGACCATAACCACAAATGAGAGATCTCTACATAAGAAACACTTTATGGGTAGGGGACGAACTCAATCACTAATGCTATATCGATAGTTTATTAACCTCTACCAGATCAGGCAGATTATTGATATCCTGATATATGAGAAAATAGATGAGTAATCAAAAGGGGGACAATTGCTTACACATGTAAATAAGTAATCAGGAGGGGGATAACTAATGAATGCATAATAAGGGGGGGATTACTGATTACATGCGTGAATAAAGAGGGGGAGAGCTAGTGAACGATTAATCAAGAAAGAGAATATCGATTACATGTATGAATGAGTAACCAAGAGGGGGATAATTGATTACATGTATAAACAAATAATTATGAAGGGGACAACTGGTGAATGATTAATTGAGAGGGGGTCAACTAGTTACACAAAAGATCATTTATAAATAACAATAAACTAGAGGGGATAACTAGTAATGAAGTAAATAAGAAGGGGGACAATTGGTAATGTAAATTGGATGTGAATAATTGAAGTGAACCACTTGGAAGCAAAGTAACTAGAAATTCAACTGAAGATGGCATGAAATATGCATGACTACTTGC
>ML803616.1:17173-35612 GCA_009831015.1 Picea engelmannii | reverse complement strand
ACATTTCCTGCTCAATGCATCAACAACCTTGTTAGCATTTCCCGAAATGTGCTTTATAATGAAATTAAATTTCTCCATAAATTCAACCTATTTTGCATGTTTCTGGTTCGGTTTTTCTTGTCTTGTTATAAACTGTAAGGCCTGGTTGTCGCTATACAAAATGAACTCTTTCGGAACCAGGTAGTGCCTCCATTTCTTCAATGCTTGTATGACTTCATAAAACTCTTTATCATACGTGGAATAATTTCTTTTGGCATCGTTCAACTTCTCATTGAAGTATGCAACTGGTCTATTGTCTTGACTTAATACTGCTCCAATCACAAATCCACTTGCATCACATCTCACTTGAAATGTTTTACTAAAATTTGGCAGAACCAAAACTGGCTGTCTAGTTATCTTCTCCTTTAACAACTTGAAACTTTTCTCCACTTCCTTTGTCCAATGAAAAGATTTATGTCTTTTCTTGACTGTGTCCATCATTGGTGCACAAATTCCACTAAAATTTCTGATGAAATTCCTATAAAAACTGGCTAATCCATGGAAGCTTTTGACTTCAAAGATATTCCTTGGTGACGACCACTCTTTGGTTTCCTTTACCTTTTCAGGATCCATCTTCAACTCATTCGAAGAGATCACAAAACCCAAATCAATAAGCTCTGTCTTCATGAAAGATGACTTCTTCAAATTTATCAACAACTTCTCTTGTTGCAACCTCCTCATTACTAGAGTTAAATGATTCAAATGTTCTTCCTCAGTCTTACTGAAGAACAATATATCATTAAGATACACAATTACAAATTTCCCAATGAAATCTTTCAAGACTTCGTTCATCAATCTCATAAAACAACTTTGTGCATTCGTCAAACCAAACAACATGACAATCCATTCATACAACCCTTCATTCGTCTTAAATGCTGTCTTCCATTCATCACCTTCCCTCATTCTAATCTGATGATATCTGCTTTTCAAATCAATTTTTGAAAAAACCGCTCCACTCAAGCAATCTATCAAGTCATCCATCCTGGGTAAAGGAAATCTATACCTGATGGTGATTTTGTTTATAGCCCTCGAGTCTGTACACATTCTCCATACACCATCCTTCTTCGGACTTAAACACTGTAGGTACAACACATGGAATCAAGATTTCTCTAATCAAACCCTTGTCCATCAAATCCTGGACTTTCTTCTTGACCTCTTCATTCTCTTGTGGCGTCAGTCTGTACGCTGCTTTGTTTGGTAAACTCGCTCTTGGTATAAGGTCGATGTGATGGCTTATACTTCTTATGGGCAGTAACGAACAAGGTAAATCGTCCACCACTATACCAGGGAAATTCTCCAGCAGTTCCTGAATCTCCTCAGGTAGATAATATATTGAGGTACTGGTCAAGATGACTCTAGGTTTTCTCACCACAAAAAACTACATTTCGTCATCCTTCTTGACTTCATCCAGAAGTTCCTTCCCACTCATGAGAAGTATAGTATTGCTTGTTTCTTCTTCCACCTTCTTCTCTTCAATTGGAAACAACATATGCGTCCCACCATTCTTCTCCAAGGTGTATGTGTTCTTTCTTCCATCATGAATAACATTTCTGTCACATTTCCATGACCTTCCCAACAAAATATGACATACATCCATGGGAATAACATCACATAAAATCTCATATCTGTATCCCCCTATCTTAAATTCAACTAAATATTGTTTAGTGATTGTTACCTGATGTCCTTTTTGCAACCACAAAACTTTGTATGGGCTTGGATGTGCAACATCTCTAATTCCAGTGTTTCCACCATTTCCGTGAATACTAGATTATCCATGCTTCCACCATCAACTATCACCTTGCATACCCTGTCTTTGGTTTTGTAAGCAGTCCTAAACAAGTTGTTCCTCTGACTGTATTCTCCATCTCTTTCTCTGGTTTCAAGAGAATTTTCCTCATCATTAAGGATCTTCCACCTTCTGCATCTTCTACCTCAATATTTTTCCTTTGCACTTCTAAAATATGAGCTTCACCTCCTCCATCCCTTTTTTTATCGGGACATTCAAAATATTTGTGTCCGATCTTTCCACATACAAAACAATTTATTTCACCTCCTCTTCCTCTTCCTCTTGCTCGAGGAAAAGTGTTCCTATCGACATGTTGTCCTCCTTGTGAGATTCCTCCCCTTTCTGGGTGGTTATGAGGTTTATTTTCTTCATCCTTGGGCTTCTGCACTCTGTCCTGGGCAATTTATTTGTCTCTACTCTGACTTCTTCCTCTGCCCCTTTGACCTTTGTTTCGGGCCAATTTCACTTCTGCCTTTGAAGAGATTTGATAAGCATCTTCCACATTTCTGATTGTCATCATGCTCATCTCATCCCGAATCTCATATCTTAGGCCATTCATGTATCTGGCGACTTTTTCATCATCACTCTCACGATGACTAGCTCTGATGTTTAGTCTGTAAAATTCTTCAGTGTATTCCTTCACTGTCATCCCTTTCTGTCTTAAATTCTTCATTCTCCAGAACATATTAATTTGGTAATCTCTAGGTATGAATTTGTCCTTCATCTTGGAGACCATCCTGTCCCAGCTTTTAATTCTTTGTTACCTTTGGAATGCCTGTTAGCCTGCAGTTCATCCCACCACAGTGCTGCGTGCCCTTTCAGTCTAGTGACAAAGTGGTTAAATTTCTTGTCTTCTTCGATATCCTCATAGTAGAAGTATTTATCTAGATCTCTAAACCAATCTAGCAACTCCTCAATGTCCAAGTTTCCTTCATACATCAGGATGTCCATTTTTTCTCTGGCCCCTATTCTTGCAACAAATTTGAATAGATGTTCTTCTGCAGCATCTTTGGCTACAAATTCTTCTCCGAATCCAGCCTCGTTCTCACTTTCAGCCTCACTAATATCTCTAGTATCAGGTGTTTTCCTTTGTGTTGTTTCCATAACATCCAATCAAGCACAAATTTCTCTCATTTCCCTTTCCACGACTGGATCGGGCATTCTTAACATCTCCTCAATGACATTGTTTCAATCTGTCCACACATAATTCAATCACAACTGTCCTCTATCTTCCCTCTACAGAAAACAAAATTTGTTAGCTCTGATACCACCTAATGCAGACCCCCACCTCAACAGGGTCCATTGACCTATTGGTCTTTGGAGCTTCAAAATTCCCAAGCCGAAATGGCTCCTTTGGTCCCTGCTGGAACCCTTCACACATATAACCACAGGTCTCCTTTTATATGCTCCACCTGCGCGAACATGCACTAGGCACGAGCCCCCACTCCACGTGACCAATGGCGTGACCACAAAATTAACCCCAAAAGGCGCGTCAAGACTTCACAATGTCAGAAATTTCGTTGCGAGGCACCCCACTCCTCCGATATCCGAAATGCTGAAATGTCCTCGTCACAGATCAACGGTCTTGATTCTCCCACGATCTGACGGTCCAGATCGCGTCGGGATTTCACGTAGCATGGATTTGTGAAGTGGTCCTCTCCCTTTCTCCCGAAATGCAAAACCGCGATGACTGCTTATGCCAGATCGACGATCCTGGGTTCCCATGATCTAGTGCTCCAGATTCTTCCTTCTCTTATCAGGATTTTGTGACTCGCGATTCCTGAAGACATCTTCTTCTACACTCCCGACTCCCGAAATGTCGATATGTCGGAGCGCCCAATCGACGACCCATGCTCCTTGGGATCTAATGGATTTTATCTCTCCTAAGCTTGCGAGTGTTGAAAGACACTCGGTCTTAACCTCTCCCCTGATATACTAGATCCAACGGTCCAAAAACAATTAGTGTTTCTCCCTCTGAGAATTCCAACCATCCATTCAGGTTCTCAAAGACTCCTGGCCAAACAATTGGCATCAACCCTCCTGAAATTGGTTTCTGCAAGGTGACTTCGACCCTCGTCCTTCCTCTGGAATTTCTGAGTCTCTATCCCTCCTAAGTTTGATTCTTTGTACAAACTTGAGGATTCTAAGGGATTCTTGCACGCACTCCTTGCGGCCTTCACAATGATCTCTAATTATCTGATATCTCCAATTCTGCACACTCCTTGTGACAAACTTTCTTCGACCGCTTCCTTGGGTTGGAAAATTCTAAGAATTCGACCTAGCCTGCACACACCTTGCACGACTCTGTGCTGTACTTGCACTTATGTTGGTATAAGAACAACTCTATCTCTCCTGAGATTTTCTGAGGTAAAACCTAGAATATCGTCGACGCATTCCTTGCGGACTTTCACTGCACTCCTTGCAAGAAATCTCAGGATGAGAAGAAATCAAAACTTATACTCTCCCTCTCATAGACTTCATACATTCAACATGAAATCATACACATAAAGCATTGAAACAAATGCATAACAGAGCATGCAAGCAAACTGTAAACATACCATTCAATAGATGCAAACAATAACCATAACAACACCATGAAATTGGATTTAAAGCCTTCTTATATTAATTCAAGTGCTTCTGTACATGGTTTCTATAGCAACAACTATCTGCTTATACAACTTCTATAGTATTTGTTCTTCTCTGCTCTCCTATTCTCTCTTTCTCTACCGCTTCTACTCTTACAATTGAGAATTATCATACAATACATATACGAGGGAGATTTCTTGAGTTTTCCCTCCTACATCTCTAAGCTATCTTATCGAAATTAAAGTCTACAACTACTTTACATTTGTTACATTAAATGCCTCCAATCGACAGATGAGAGCAATGCTCAAGATACGCATTACAATTCCCAAAACATTTAAGAACAATTACATCCTCCCATCTATTACATTAATGTTTCATCTTTTAAATTTCAAAACGTCTTCAAAATGCGCACTGGTGCGTATCCGACTGTCCTTCGTTTGCGCTTGCTGGCGATGCTACTGCATCAAAAAGTGGGGGTCAAGGCATGACTCCTTCTAGACAGACGAGACAGACGACACCTGGAGTGCAACAACATCAGGCACCAACTAGACAGACTTCTGGGCACTGGGATATGCCCAAAGGACCTGTATTATCGACACCACGAAGACAAAATCCTCAGAAGAGGACTCCTTATAGACCACCACCACCACAACAACAACAACATCATTCACAACAACAATAATAGTTTAGGTCTATTCAACAGAACAAACCAGGATCACAGATTGCTAGGCCAACAAATTCCACTTCGTGGACCAGGAGCATTGGATCGAAGAATGGATGTTGGACATGTGGAGAGACACATTACCAATGAGATTGTCCGATTGAGAAGGCCAGAGAGACTATATCATCAAGACCCACTACAGTTGGAGATCTGGGCAAGGCCCACAAGATACATGCAGTGGTGAATAACCGCTAGGCCGAGCACCAGTCCACTGTGCTCGAGACGTTAGGTATGATCGCCGATCAAAATTTTAGTATTTTGATAGATCCAGGAGCTACAAAGAGATTTATTTCTAGCGCATTGCTTAATAGAATTAAGGTAAATGCAGTCGAGCATGACGAGTTCAGATATGTAGAAATGACATCGGGAGCCAAACATAAAGTTGGAGGAAAGGTTATGGACTGTAGCATTAACTTGGGTTATTTTGTAATGAAGGCAAACCAATATGTCATGATCTTAGGATCTTATGACATAGTGATTGGCATGGACTAGTTGAAATCGCATAATGCGATACTTAATTGCAAGACGACACGATTAAGTTTGACAGATGATATGGGACAAAGTAGAGTGATTGTAGGAAGAAACTAGGGAGTGTATTTGAGGTTTATTTATTCCTTACAATTATAGAAAAGTATGTGCAAGGGGTGTAAGTTATATGCCATCTTAATGCTTAATGAAAAGGGGGAAACATAAGGATTAGAAAATCTTCCTGTATTATCAGAGTTTTCCCATGTATTTCCTGAGGAATTTCCAGGTTTTCTTCCAAAAAGAGAATTGGAGTTTACCATAGATCTGAAACCTAGAACATAATCGATTGCAAGAACGCCATACCGGATGTCTATACTGGAATTGCAGGAGTTGAAAATGAAATTGAAGGAGTTGTTAGACTTGATACTTATACGTCCAAGCATATAATCGTGGGGTGTGCCAATGATTTTTGTTAGAAAGAAGGATGGATCATGGAGGCTTTGTATTGACTACCATCAATTGAACAAAGCTATGATCAAGAACCGATATCCGTTTCCAAGGATTGACGATTTTTTAGACCAGATGAAAGGAGAAATAGTGTTTTCAAAGATTGAATTGAGATCGAGATATCATCAGTTACAGATTAAGGAGGAAAATATCCCTGAAACAATGTTTTCAAAGATTGAATTGAGATCGAGATATCATCAGTTACAGATTAAGGAGGAAAATATCCCTAAAATCGCATTTAAGACGAGATTCGAGCACTACGAGTTTACCGTTTGGATTAACAAACACCCCAGGTGTATTCATGAGTTTGATGAATGTGATGAGAATAAATAACTGAGATCTATGTTAGACAAAGATCGTGTCTTAAGGGCTCTATGGTTGATGACTATATGGTATAATAATCCTTGGTATGTATTAGTAAGTATCTACTTGAAGTAGCAACATATATCAATATGCCTCACATTTGGGATGTCATTCCACCAACAAATTTGAAGGAGAGGTTTTATTGGGAAAAGTTAAGAGAAAGACAATGAAAGGTGAGACAATACAAGCTTATAATGCTTTATATTAGCTTTTATATTTTCTTTCACACTATAACGATCCCTCTATATTCCAATTAAATGTAAAAGATGATAAAAATAGTAAATTTTTTTCTTTTTAAAACAACAATTAAAATAGTATAAAATGCCAATTCCATAAGTAAGATAATAACACAACATTTATTGTTATTATAAATTAGTCTTATCAACATCATTTCCTTTAATTCAGAGCTTCAACATTCATTGCATTTATTAAGTGTAATATAATTACATCTATGACATTCTCTATATGAATGACTAAGGAGATAGAACAATAACCTTATCTTGAAATAGAACCATCATGGGGTAAAATTTTAGTTCATTCATTGTGATACAAGTAACGCTTTAACTTGTTACTCTATTATTGTTAAGTCATAACACCACTTTATTATTAATTCTAAATATTAACTTGCCATCGAGTAAATAAAAGATATTAGATACATGAAGGTAAAATTTCACCTTGAGTTATTTTAATTCAATCGTTGGATATGCTTAAAAAAATATTTGTTACCTGCTCACAATTTTCAGTTCATTTCTTACTATAATATTGATCTTTAAAAGATAGATTCCAAGTTCGTCTATCTTCACTAATTAAGACTAAGCAAATTAATGCACAATTTTCTATTTATATTATGCACATGGATAGTTTAACTTTTAACCTCACTATATAAAAATATAAGTGAAGTAAAATAAAGTTTAACTAATACAAGAATGGAACATTACCATGCCTTGTTTCATATTGTATTATGCCTTATTTTACATTGTATTATATCTTGTTTCATATTGTAATATATAGATTTTTTTTTTGTACTGGCGGAATTGATAACTTAGGTAGTTCTCGTACTCGCGTGATACGTGGTTGATTTCTGTCTGCTACCTCTATAACCTCCACGTGTGTCCACACAACTCACAAGCATAGGACACAGGTAAATCGAGGTGAGAATCGAACTTGAGACTTCCTTTACATATTTACTTCCATTTACACAACACTTACCAGTGGGTCTACACCCCTGCGGGTGTAATATATAGATGTTAAGATTCCTTATTTAATCCTTTTTTATATAAATATATATAATTAATCAATAAGAACCCATGCAAAACACACACATATATTTACTATAATTGATTAGTAAGAACCCATGTGGTATCACAATTCTCTTACATAATTTTTGGTCTAGACTAAACAGTCTCATCGAGTTTCTTTTTAAGAGACTCAAATTAATGTGAGAAATAATTGATTATAGTATAAGATACACCTACATTACATCACTTATCACTTAAATTGACTAGGCTAGCACATATTTTTTTTGTTTTTGTTTTTGTTTATATATTATGAGGTAATATAGGTATATCTTATACTACCTTTCATACTAATTTAAGTCTCTCAAAGAAAGCCTCAATGAAACTGTTTAGTCTAGACCATAAATTATGTAAGAGAATTATGATACCGCATGAGTTCCTACTTTATATATATATGAAAAAGGATTAGATAAGGAATCTTAACATTTATATATTACAATGTGAGAAAATATATAATACAATGTGAAATTATATATATATGAAAAAGGATTAGATAAGGAATCTTAACATTTATATATTACAATGTGAGAAAATATATAATACAATGTGAGATGAGGCATAATACAATATGAAACAAGGCATGGTAATGTTCCATTCTTGTATTAGTTGAACTTTATTTTATTTCCCTTGGATTTTTATATAGTGGGGTTAAAAGTTAAATTGTCCCTGCACATCATACAAATAGAAAATTGTGCATTAGTTTATTTAGTCTTAATTAGTGAAGATAGATGAACTTGGAATCTATCTTTTTAAAGATTAATATTATAGTACGGAATGGAACTGAAAATTGTGAGCAGGTAACAAATACTTTTAAAGCATATCCAACGATTGAATTAAAATAACTCAAGGTGAAATTTTACCATCATGTATGTAATATATTTTATTTACTCGATGGCAAGTTAATATTTAGAATTAATAATAAAGTGGTGTTATGACTTAACAATAATAGAATAATAACAAGTTAAAGCGTTACTTGTATCACAATGAATGAACTAAAATTTTACCCCATGATGGTTCTTTTTCAAGATAAGGTTATTGTTCTATCTCTTTAGTCATTCATATAGAGACTGTCATATATCTAATTATATTAGACTTAATAAATGCAACGAATGTTGAAGCTCTGAATTAAGGGAAGTGATGTTGATAAGACTAATTTGTAATAACAATAAATTTTGTGTCATTATCTTACTTATGTAATTGACATTTTACACTATCTTAATTGTTGTTTTAAAAATAATTTTTTTTACTACTTTTGTTATCTTTTACATTTAATTGGAATACAGAGGGATCATTACATATGGTATTAGAGTGGGTTTAAAGTTGCGACACCCGACCCGTATGCCTTCCATTGTTGTATATTGATAGTAGAGTTGTATCACGAATAAATTTTGAAATTGTCCATGCAGATAGTCATGGTTAGAGGACGTGGGAGAAGTAGACATCGTGGTGCCTTTGAAGGGGTGTGCCTCCTCCGAGAGTATCCATGCCAGAGGGATCTAACCCTCAGGGAAAGGAGCAGACTACTGAGCAGGAGCAGGTTGTTGTGGGGGATGTGGTCGGTATGATGAGATCTTTCCAGAGGATGTTAGAGGCGTTAATCAATCGCCTGGATTGAGATGAGGGTAGAGCGTCTGTGCCCAAGGAGGTTTCACAACACACTCCGACAGGTAGTAGTAGTATACATAGAGAACTTGAGAAAGTGAAGTTTCCCGAGTTTTGGGGTGACACAAATGACTTAGCCGCTGAGTCCCAGTTGGAGAACATGGAGATGTGCTTCACACTTCGTGATTACACCTCCAACATGAAAGTCCACATGGAGGTATTTCAATTGAAAGGGAGTGCTCTACTTTGGTGGAAGACACTCCTACCTCAACTAAACAAGGCCATTGAAGAAGTGTCATGGAAATTTTTCAAGGAGTGATTCTGGGAGAGGTAATTGTCCAATGAATTCATTGAGTGCGATCTTAATGAGTTCAAGGCCTTACGATAGGGTATTCATACAGTGCCATAGTATGAGGCTAGGTTCATGGAGCTACTCATATATGCTCCACATATGAAAACAAATAAGTTAAAGGTCAACAAGTTTTGTTCGGCCTTAACTTCAACATTTGTGCCAAGGTGAAGATCTTGATGCCTCAGACGTTGCATGACGCAGTTCAGAAGGCCCTCATAGCTGAGGAAGAGATGAACAATGGGGGTCAGGGCAAGACTCCTTCTAGACAAACTAGACAAACGACACCTGGAGCGCATCAACATCAGACACCAACTAGACAGACTTCTGGGCACTATGATATGCCCATAGGACTTGTACTCTCGACACCACGATGATATAATCCTCAGTAGATGACTCCTTATAGAGCACCACCACCACAACAACAACAACTTTGTCCACAACACCAACAACAATTTAGCTCTGTTCAACAAAACAAGCCAGGATCACAGACTGCTAGGCCAACAACTTCTACTTCATGGACCATGAGCATTGGACCGAAGAATGGATGTTGGACATGTGGAGAGACACATTACCAGTGAGATTGTCTAATTGAGAAGGCCAGAGAGATCGGATCATCATGACCCACTACATTTGGAGAACTGGGCAAGGCCCACAAGATACATGCAGTGGTGAATAACCTCTAGGCCAAGCACCAGTCCACTATGCTCGAGACATTAGGTATGATCGCCGATAAATTTTTTTAGTATTTTTATAAATCCAAGAGCTACAAAGAGATTTATTTCTAGTGCATCGCTTAAGAGAATTAAGGTAAAGGCATTCGATATGGACGAGTTAAGATACATAGAAATGACATCGAGAGCCAAACAGAAAGTTGGAGGAAAGGTTATGGACTGTAGCATTAACTTGGGTGATTTTGTAACGAAGGCAAACCTATATGTCACGATCTTAGGATCTTATGGCATAGTGATTGGCATGGACTGGTTGGAATCACATGATGTGATACTTAACTGCAAGACGACACGATTAAGTTTGACGGATGATATGGGACAGAGTAGAGTGATTGTAGAAAGAAACTAGGGAGTGTCTTTGAGGTTTATTTCTTCCTTACAATCATAGAAGAGTATGCGCAAGGGGTGTAAGTTATACTCCATATTAGCGCTTAACGAAAAGGGGGACACAGAAGGATTAGAAAATATCCCTGTAGTATCGGAGTTTGCCGATGTATTTCTTGAGGAATTTCTAGGTTTTCTTCCAGAAAGAGAATTGGAGTTTACCATAGATCTGAAACCTGGAACATAATCAATTGAAAGAATGCCATACCAGATGTCGACACCAGAATTGCAGTAGTTGAAAATGAAATTGAATGATTTGTTAGACTTGGGAGTTATACGTCCAAGCATATCTTCGTGGGGTGCACCAATGGTTTTTTTTAGAAATAAGGATGGATCGTGTAGGCTTTGTATCGACTACCATCAATTGAACAAAGCTATGATCAAGAACTGATATCCGTTTCCAAGGATTGATGATTTGTTTGACCAGATGAATTGATATCATCAGTTACAGATTAAGGAGGAAAATATCCCTAAGACCACATTTAATATGAGATTCGAGCACTACGAGTTTACTGTTTGGATTAACAAACACCCCAGGTGTATTCATGAGTTTGATGAATCGGGTGTTTCATGAACACTTGGACAAGTTTGTACAAGTATTCATTGACGATATATTGATTTATTCTTGGATGAAAGAAGAGAACGACGAACACTTGATATTGGTTTTACTGTATCTAAGAGAAAACAAGTTGTATGGGAAACTATCAAAATGTTCTTTTTACCAATCAAAGATTCATTACTTAGGACATATCATATATGGAGAAGGTATCACTGTGGATCCAACGGAGGTAGAGGCTATTATGGAATGGCCAACACCGATGGACGTACAAGAAGTACATAACTTTATGGGGTTAGCAGGTTATTATCGACGCTTCGTCGAAGGTTTTTTGAAGATAGAAAATCCAATTACATAATTGCAAAAAAAAACAAGAAATTCATATGGATAGAGAAATGCGCGGAAGCATTTCAAAAGACTAAGGAGTTGTTAACGACAATGTCGATACTGAAGGTTCCCAACATGGACAAATAATTCTTGGTATGTACGAATGCATCCAAGGAAGGAATAGGTAGAGTTTTGATGTAAGATGGTCAAGTGACCGCTTACATTTCAAGGAATTTAAGAAGGCATTAATAGAACTATGTAACACACAACTTGGAGTTATTAACGATTGTATATGCCTTGAGAGTATGGAGACATTATCTGATTGGAAGAAAATTTGAATTAAAGATGGATCATTGTGGATTGCAACATATTTTTACTCAGAGTGACCTGAACGCGTGACAAAGGCGTTGGTCATAATTACTTAGAAAATACAATTTTGAGATCATTTACATTAGAGGAATTATGAACAAAGTAGCAGATGCGTTGAGTCGGAGACCATGCATATTCTCGGTAATACAACTTAAGATGAATCTTTGAGAAAATATTCTAGATCTACAGTTTGACAATGATTGGTACAAGGAAATTAAGGCTAACAATGGACAATATACCATGATGGTACCAAGGTATGAAGGTTATTCTTTTGACAGTGACATATTGTTGAGGTATAACAATAGAATTTACGTACCACCTAAAGACGAATTAAGAAGTTTGATTTTAAGCGAATCTCATCGAGTAGTATATATGGCTCATCCAGGAGTCACAAAGATTAAGGCAGACCTTAAGCCTTTATTCTTTTGGAAAGGAATGAAAGCGGACATAGTTAGTTACGTGGCAAGATGTCTAGAATGTCAACAAGTGAGGGTTGAACATAGACATCCAACAGAATTGTTACAACCACACACTATTCCTGAATCGAAATGGGAAGTCATTTCGATGGATTTTATTTTTGGATTGTCATTGACAAAAATGATACATGATTTGATTTTTGTGGTCATTGACACTCTGACGAAGAGTGCACACTTTATTCTAGGGCATACGATGTATCAAGCGCCAGACATAAATAGAGTTTTTATTAGCGAGATTGTGAGGTTACACAGAGTACCAAGAAAGATCATATCCGGTCGT
Organism: Picea engelmannii; assembly: GCA_009831015.1. Lineage (NCBI taxonomy): Eukaryota > Viridiplantae > Streptophyta > Pinopsida > Pinales > Pinaceae > Picea > Picea engelmannii. The sequence continues at coordinate 22,773 of ML803616.1, read as the reverse complement.
GGATCAATGTTTACTGGATGATTTTGGACTATTTTCCAAGAGGATTTGGGAACACAATTGAATTTTAGTACAACTTATCACCTAGAGACAGACGGACGAACAGAAAGAACAAACCAGATTTTGGAGGATATGTTGTGTATGTATGTAATGGATCAACATAAATGTTGGGAAGACTTCTTTCCATTAGTAGAGTTTGCATACAACAACAATTATCAGAGTACGATAAAGATGTCACAGTTTGAGTTTCTTTATGGACGACCATGTCAGATGCATCTGAGTTGGGATCGAATGGAGGATAGGGTCCTGGTGGGACCAAAAGTGATCTAATAAATGGAAGAAAAATGTGAATGATAAGACAAAGGATTAACAAAGCGCAATATCGACATAAGAGTTATGTTGATATGCATACCATTGACCACAATTATGAGGTTGGCGATGAAGTTTCCTTGCGGGTAAAACCACTTAAGAGTTCGATAAAGTTTGGAAAGGGTGATAAACTCTCTCCCAGGATTTTGGGACCTTTAAAAGTTGTAGAAAGGAAAGGACCCATGGCTTACTGACTAGCCTTGCCTAATTCTTTGAGGTGTATGCATGATGTATTTCATGTATCTGTTTTGTGACATTATATTTCAGATCCGTCACATGTGATTGAATTGAGTTCAATGTAGGTGTCAGACGGGGGTGCTCTCATGGAGGATCCAATATGCATTTTGGACCATCACACTCGACAACTACGACGTCGAGTAGTCGATCAGGTCAAGGTTGAGTGGGACATTTATAGTCCACACTCGGCCACATGGGAGGACGCATATGCGATGCATCAACAATTTCCTTATTTGTTTGATAGATAAGATATGTAGATCTGTGTTAGATACATTTATTTCTACCATTATTGACATTGTACAAACTTCGGGACGAAGTTTAAAATAAGAGGGGGTGTATGTAACATCCATTTCTACTGAGCACACTTTATACTGACTTATTCTTTGAGGACACTTGCGAGCAAGTGATATGGTTATGATACATTATGATTATTCTTTGCTTATGAGTTGTTATGATGTCATTATGATTATATGTTAATTTTTAGATGTATATATGTATTGACATGTATTATTGATGAGTTTCCCTAAGTGTGCAGGATACATGACAGGTTGATGATAGTGATGGCATCAACGAACTTCCTTGGACTCCGGATTGAGTCAGGGAGTGGATTTGTAATTGGTTTGAGTATTTGATTAACATGCATATGATTGTATGATGATTTCACGATGGATGTTATGTATATGGGTTATTGACAATGTTCTTGTCAGTGGATGTAGGCTTGATGACGCTTGCTAATCCGACTCACATAAGGAGTAAAGGGGTCATACACAAAAACCAAACATTTGAGGGGGAGGTGTGGTAACGTCCCTGTCACAGCCTACTAGCGCTCCCATCATGACCTGGGATGTAGGTTAATGATTACCTAGTTCGAGAGGGCCACGATGCCATGAGGGAAGGCTGAGACAATCACTGACGAAGAGTTCTAAGGGGTGCGCAATAAGGCATAATCCTTATTCCTTAGAATCCCTTAGTCTCTCACAAGGTTGACCGAATGGAGTGTTGAGTCCAAGGGTCAAACAAACTTCCAAAACCAGTGAAAGGAGAGTGGCACCCTTGGAGCACGGAGGTGCGTCTTGAAGGGCACGTCGTGTAATTAATTGTGAGTCTGTAAATCTAGGTGGCCTAGAAAATTAATGAAATGTTTAAACCTTGTTAGAACAAAGTATTAATTAATCAAATATTATAAATTTAGAAATATAACAAGAGTCTAATCCTAGTCAAAGCCTAAGTTCAAGTACAAGTCTAAGTTAAAAGTGACTAAATTAAAAATTAAATAAGACTAAGGGAGTTGGGAATTAATAAACTTTAGGAAAATAGGGAAAATGAATTTAAGGTTGAGTAAATGCACATGTGTGCATGAAAATAATAAAATGGATTTTTAAAATGAAAAGAAATTAAAACATGAGAGAATAGGTGTACACATAGAATGGTATCTTGAGTCAATCTACCACTAAGTCTAACTAAAAGAAGACTCCTAAACCAACTCAAACTAAGATCCAATTAGGGGAAACTCATTAAATGGGAATTTGGGGAACTAAGAGACATCTAAGAACAAAAAATATGAACACATTGGAGAATGTGAGGGAAATTGGCTTTTAAATAAAATAAAAAGAGGAATTACATGTGCAACCTTGGGAGAGCATGAAACATGTGTTGGGTGAATAATCATTTAATTTAATGATTAAAAATAAAATAGTTGTGCATGGGGACAAGTGTCATTGAAAATAATTCTATAAAAGAAATGGAGGAGAGGTAAAAGGATCACACTTTTGAGGGTATTGTTATGCTGCCAAAATTTTTCTTGACTGTGTTTTACTTGTGAGAGTTGGGTTCCAAAGCTTGAAAGGAGTGGAGGTTCTTCCTTGAGGGGAAATATTTGGTGCTATTTTTTTTGGTTTTTATGTGTGTCCCCTTTGCAGCTCGGAGGGATAAGGGGGAATGAGAGTACTCCTAGCGTTGGCTGGGAGGTACCAGTGAAGTCCTTGGATTGGTAAGAGAAATAGGAATCGTTGCACAAGACTACGAACTTTAGATCGACATCAACATCGACTCAATTTAGTGACAGTAGTTTATTTTATGTTGTTGTTATGTTGAAATTCTTGAATATGTAAACTATTATTTTGGATCAGATGAATTAGATTAATGAAGTCACAAAATCTAATTTGTGAGGGTGTTGATAACTTCATTTTCTATCTGATGGATCCCTTATAGTTATATATATATCTCGTAGCTTTTGAAAAGTCAATTTGATTTTTGTTCCAAGTATCGATCATTTTTTTAAAATGGATTTCGCTCTAGAAATCTGTGGAATGTAACAAATATTTGATATTTCTTGAGTATGAATTGACTTGTTGATGAAAATTTTGAGCTGTGCGGATAAGCAAAATTTATGTCATTAAACTGCTTTGGTTGAATGCGATGAAATCAATAACGATAATACTTTCAATGATTTGAGTCCTTGATCCTAATAATGGGTTGGGAAAATTTTTATAAGCAACTCTGATACATTACAATTCACATATATTGAGTCAAGTTGACTATGCAATTGGATGTTCGTTTCCTTAGTGTAATTCAACTTGCAGACTAAAAGTTATTCTGAGAAATTATATGTTTAAATTTTTCGTTGAATGCAGGTAATGACTTTCTTAATATTTAGTAAGCAGGTAGATTACAGTTTATAATAGAAATTTGTAATATTTATTCAAGATTGTGCATGTCTGTCGTATTAGTCTTTTCATCTATTTCCTTCCCACTCTGTTTAGTACATAATATAAATAGAAAATTTCGCATTAGTTTGTTTAGTCTTAATTAGTGAAGTTAGACGAACCTGGAATATATCTTTTAAAGATTAATATTATAGTACATAATGGAACTGAAAATTGTGTGCAAGTAACAAATACTTTTTTTTTTGTTTGTTAGTTTGTTCGTGACATGTGGGACTAAACTGTGGCTAAGAAACCGCGACTCAGGGGCATCTAAGCCATCAAAATCACTCAGGGATCGCACCCGGCCTGAGCCACACCAACCCTTAACATGGCTGGATTTTTTTGTCCCCACAGGTTTTGAACCGATGACTTTAACATCAAAGAGTGCCTTAACAACACACTTCGTCACCGACTGTCCTACACCTTGGGGACTTTAAATTTGAAGGACATGGGGGTGGGCTTTGATCCACTTATGTGTACACAATTCACGATATCATTTAATATAATATCTCTGGGTGAAACCACGCGCTCGATCACTACCTCAAGGTGCCCCCATGGCTTCAGGTTAGGTCCTCATGAGAATTGAACCTTGCCCAAGGGCGAAAAACTCCTCGCTTTCCACCATTGGATCTAATCCCTTTGGACTGAAATTTGAAGGACATGTGGGTGGGATTTGATCCACTTATGTGTGCATGGGTCACGATATCATTTAATATAATATCTCTGGGTGCAACCACACGTTCGATCATTACCTCAAGGTGCCCCCATGGCTTCAGGTTAGGCCCTCATGGGAATTGAACCTTGCCCAAGGGTGAAAAACTCCTTGCTTTCCACCATTGGATCCAACCCCTTTGGACGGTAAAAAATAATTTTAAAGCATACCCAATGATTGAATTAAAATAACTCAAGGTGAAATTTTACCTTCATGTATCTAATATCTTTTATTTACTCGATGACAAGTTAATATTTATAATTAATAATAAAGTGGTGTTATGACTTAATAATAATAGAATAAAAATTTAAAACATTACTTGTATCACAATGAATGAACTAAAATTTTACCCCATGATGGTTTAAGGTTATTGTTCTATCTCCTTAGTCATTCATATAGAGAATGCCACAGATAGAGAATGTCACAGATGTACTCATATTAGACTTGATAAATGCAACCAATGCTGAAGCTCTGAATTAAGGGAAGTGATATTGATAAAGCTCTGAATTAAGGGAAGCGATGTTGATAAGAATAATTTGTAATAACAATAAATGTTGTGTTATTATACTATTTATGTAATTGGCATTTTACACTATCTTAATTGTTGTTTTAAAAATATTTATTATTATTATTTTTGTTATCTTTTATATTTAATTAGAATATAGAGGGAACGTTACACACACACACACACGATTTATCGATTCCTAAATCAATTATTCTATTTTTTCATACAAGTAGTCGAGAGTGGGATGTACTACCATTATACATTGTAAATAATCTCGATTTGATGTAGGTATGGATAGAACCATGTAAACAAGTTAATTATAGACTATCATGGAATGGGGTGGTGAAGTGGATTAGAATATCTCATCTAGATCAAGAGACTAATATTGTGCAAAGGGAAATTGATTTAGCATATCGTGCAAAACATAGAAATGCAATAAGGGTGGCAAGAGTGGCGAGAGTCTTCACGATCCTGAAGGAACAATGGTAGCTCCTTCTCTCGTGGACTTGGTCAAGCTACAAACAAATAGGTAGAAGCTTATTCACTCTTGTGTGGTCTCTTTCTGGCCAAAGAAGTCAATTTTAAATAATTATCGGTTATTGGAGACTCACTATTAGTCGTTAAGGCAATGCTTGGGAAATCCTCCCCTATGGGTAGCAAACTAGCAATCATCATTGCTAGAGAAAAAAGGGGGCTAGTTTATTTTCTAAAATCTCATTCTTCCATGTCAAACGAGATTCAAATGTTGAAGTTGATCAAAAGGGTAATAAAGCTACTGATATTAACTAAGGAAATAATTTTAAAAATAGGGTGTATTATCAAATTTTTATCCCCTAAGGTATGGGTTGAAAGGAACGTCAATCACCATTAATTAACACATGATTCAAATCCTCAAACATAATTTTTTGTGGCATTGGGATAGGAGCATCAAGAACATGCCATATCCTTCATTGCATGCGAACCTATGCTCTACTTGTGGTTATTGAATGCAACTATTTTCAATAATTATGACTCTGTGAGATAATGGGGAGGTCGTGGTCTAAAATTAGGCACAAATTCTATTGGCATTAAGGAG
>ML803616.1:0-17073 GCA_009831015.1 Picea engelmannii | reverse complement strand
ATATATATATATATATATATACGTGTGTGTGCATGTGTAAAAATATCTTAACTATATATCTAATGATGCTAAGAGAGAGATCAAGTTTCTTGAGGTACAAACTTTTTTAAGTTGAAAAAACTTGAGGACAAGTTTACACCTCAAGAGAATTGATCCCTCTTAGTACACGATGAATCCAAAATTAAAAAGGATCTATATTGATTTGCATAAGACACCTAACATAATACATGATATTCCAGTAGCTTATTTGCACAAGGTACCTAACTTGATATTCCACGTGATAGTCCAGTACTAAGTAGTGTTAAAGGGATTGCAAAGTCAACAACTTCATATGTTTATAAGAAATGAAGTGTGAACCAACAATCACCAATAAATGCAATTGTTATTTGTTGCTTTGTATTGCAATTACAATTTCAAATAGCATGGATAATTCCTGACCTCTTTCATATGGTTTCAATGTGCATTGTGTCAAAAATATAAGATGTGTTATTCAAGGAAAACCATCCATCACATCATCATAAATATGAAATATGGAGTAAAAACATCCCTTCAAACTCTCATATATGATATTTCATCGGTCGCGACTTCAATAGAGTTATTGTACTAAAAAAACATGAAAGTAAAAGATTATGGTTTATGAGCACTATCATGATCTTTTTGTTTAACTCTTATATACAAGATTCTAATGTAGTTCTGATAGATAGGGCAGCAGTGAGGAAGAGAGGTCCAAACCTTGAACACTAATAGGTAGAAAGACTATGACAATAGTTACTATCAGTTCACGGTATAGACTTCCATTTGATTCCATGAAAAAATTACTATGCTTATCAACTTGTTATGTCACTCCAAATCCAAATAGACCCTATCGTCTTTGTACAAGATACAATACCAGGTTGAAGAAAGCAACAACAAAAATATTCCTATTTACAATCATTGCATGCCATCACCAAGGAATCCATTACGAGACTATGACCTGTCATTTTTACAGTATAGATATGGAATTCTCTTATGCACAAACATTCGTTTCACTCAACTATGAATTGCAGGAATTGCAGATCTCAATTTACCACATTGCAACAATTTTCCGCTGCTCAAACCTAAACCTTGTCAATATGGTTGAACTACCTATTGGAGGACACTAAGATTATTTTTTCCCTAGATCATCTTTCCCTACCCTAACGCACCCCCTGGTGGTCTCAGATTACAACTTGGTGAAAGTTGAAATTTCTCAGTTGCATTTGTAGTGCCAGTTGCTTCGTGCCAGTTGTAGTTGTCAATTGTTGGTTGGTAGTTGCGCAAACCTTGAGATTAGAAGACAAGTTGGATGGTGCTACAAATTTCATAGGTACACACTTGTATATAATTTATATCATGAGGGTGTTTGCAAGGGATGTACAAGGGACCTTTGTGCAAACAACAATATGGAGATCCAAAGGGATCTTAGATCCAGTGCATTTAGAGAAACAACCCACCCTCCCTGGAAGTGAAGACTCTAGGTTTGATTGTTTTTATATTCCTTTAGTTGTTATGGAATTATGGATCTTATGTTACATTTTGATATATTGAAGTTATGATCATTATGAGATACACTTGTTTACAAGCTAAATTGATCTCGTCTAGGAGATATTCTTGGTTGTTGACTTTGTTCTGGGCACGTTATCTTGTTAAATCCCATGGAGGTTTCCATGGAGATGTTGTTTTTCTTGTTTCTTGTTCTGGGCAGGTTACCACGAAGGTAGGTCACCAGTGATAGCTCCGAGAGGGAGCTATAGCGATGGTTGTAGAAGACAACATATTCAATAGTCTCTAGTTTGAGACATAAAGCAATCTAACCATACAAGGAATTTGTATAGATTGACAATTCGATCAATTTAGGCCTTGGTGCATGATTCTCTCAGTCTAAGTGAACTATGACATAGACAAATTTCTCATTTGCATTATAGAGCTCTTCCCTCTCTAGGGAATATGGTGACAAGTCTTCTAGCACTTTGTGTAGAGCATGATGGCATTTGCAGACATTGTACTTTTGGAAAGAATGTCAAGGGGTCTTTTTCGAGAACTGACAACAAATCCAAGGGGATCCTGGACTTGGTGCATTCATATTTGTGTGGGCCTATGACAATTTCTTCCTTGAGTGGATACATATATTATGTGATCTTCATACTTAGATTTTGAGGAACATGAATCCTGAGGAGTATTTCACCTAAGTGAAGCCCATGGTTGGACACCTCAGGATATTTGGGTGTCATGTATACATTCACGTACCCAAGGAGAAAAGGACAAAGTTAGACCCTTCGGTTAGGAAGGGCACATTTGTTGGTTACAATGAATCTTCGAAGTCATATCAGATCTATATCCCAGGTCAGAGACAGATTGAGGTGAGGATGGAATTTGTTTTCCTTTGAAGCGACAATAGTCTTCAAGAGATCTAGAGGATCTCACATGGAGATTGACAATGAGAAGTAGGAAGAGATGGTGTCATCTCCCCCTCACCCTTCAGTAGTTCATAGGGAGTCAGTTGATCCTGTTGATCCAATTGATCCAGTAGATCCTGTTGATGTATTGTAGTAGGCCATAAGAGGCTTGCATGGGCTCGTCAGACTTTGCAGGAGGAAGAGAGACATACAAATCAATGCAGTAATTTCAGAGAGAGCAAGAGAACCCAAATATTCTCGATCCATGTTGCAATGATGAGCCACATCATTGATTCTAATCCTTCCTGTTATGAGGAGACATCTAGTCAACAGGTATGGAGAGATGCCATGATGGAGGAGTATCATTCATGAAGAATGATGTGTGGGATTATTTTTCGAGACCTGAGGGGAAGTATGTGGTGACTTCCAAGTGGATATATAAGATCAAACATGCAGCTAACATGAGCATTGAGAAGCACAAAGCTATATTTGTGACTAGAGGATTCTCTCAGGTAAAGGGAATAGATTATGAGGAGAAATTTTCTCCTGTTTCTCGGTACACCTCCATTCAGACGATCATTTGCCTTGCTTCAACCATGGGTTGGAGACTACATCAGATGGATGTGAAGACAACCTTCCTCAACAAAGAGATTGAGAAAGAGGTGTACCTCGAGTAGCTAGATGGTTTTGTGATTCATGGAAAGGAGTCCCATGTGTGTAGGTTGAAGAAGGCCCTGTATGGACTCAAGCAAGCACCTCGAGCTTGGTATGAAAGGATTGATGGATACCTGATGAGTTTGGGCTTCAAAAAGAGTGTTGTTGATGCCAAACTATACTATAAAATTGTTAATGGTGATTCCTTGATTTTGATCTTGTGCGTTGATGATTTGTTTCTCACCGGACCAGAGAGCCTCATTGCTTGGTGAAAACATGAGTTGGCCTCCAAGTTTGAAATGAAGGATCTTGACATGATGCAGTATTTCTTGGCCAAACTAGAGGTGTGGAAAAGAACCGATGAGATATTCCTGAGTCAGGGGAAGTATACAATTGATATTTTCAAGAGATTTGGGATGTTGGACTGTAAGTCCATGGCCACACCGATGGTGTCAAATATGAAGAAGACAAGAAGTCATAGAATAACCATTTAACAGATCAAAGAAGCCTCAAAATAAATTAGAAGATCCTAGAAGAGAATTCGGCCTCACAAAATAATAATAAATATGAAATATAATTCTCCAGAAGTAAAGTCGGCCCCACAGGAAAAAGACAAAGAGAAAATATATTTTCCAGAAAGACATATTGACCCTATTGGAAAAGACACCTGCCCAATCCAATATAAATAAAGGTGACACCTTCCTATTTTGACATACACACTCACTCATAGCACACGTCTAATGGAGAATTGTAGTAGCAACTGCAATTCAGAAGGAAGAAGGGCGCAGGTTGGTCGGTTTATCTTTTGTCTTCAACGGGGGTGGCCAGTTACTCTTGTGATCTGGCTAGAGTTTGATGTAGCTGCATTGCTGGGTTATCTCTTGTGGAGATAATTATTCTTATTTTTTGGTTTCCTCTAGTGGATAGAGCTGGTTCTTGGTTATATTGTATTGGCAAGGATATTCTCTCTAATAAAGTTTGATGGGTTTTTCTCCCTTGTGAAGAAGGGTTTCCTAAGATAAATTTGTGTGTCTTCTTGTGCTTGTTTATCTGTTGCTTATATATTTCATTATATGTTTATTTAATGTTAAAATAAGATCAAAATTATATGGTAAATCTAATGTTAACAAAACTAATGAAAATTCAACACTCTTTATAAGGAAAAACCAATGTTTTCGATTTCAACCTGAGCATTGAAGCAAATTAAAAGGCAGGGGCCTGTACGCACTTGTTTTTTGGAGGCCAAAGCAAATTATATCAAAGGAATAATTCCTATGATGCATGTAGCATCTAATTCAAAGGACAAGGTATAAATATATTGAGCCAATCCAAAAGTCTGTCCATAAGCCATCTAATTGCTGATCATTTTTTCTTATCAAATTTTTTCCTCTGCTATTGAAGGCACTCTGAAGCACAGATATTGTTCATAGAAATTAGCTCATGTTTGATATGCCCATAAACACTCATCCAAGTCTGGTATGTGTATAAATTGTTTAAGTATTTGATCAATAGTATTTGTTTTTTGGAGCTCCACTTTCTTCATTTTGCACAACTAGATCAAGTTTGTTTTTTTGGTATTGACAAAATGGTGGAATTAAGGATTGTTGAACTCCTCACTCCCCATAATTATCATACATGGAAACTAAATATGAAACCATTGTTGCAATTGAAAGGTATTTGGAAAACGTTGTTTGAGGATCTACCAACATTTACCAAGGAAATCGAAAAATATTCCTATCAAAACAAGCTCAATAAAGACATGGGTATGATTGGCTTGTATGTTTATGATAGTTTGGTTTTTCATCTTCATGGATGTAAAACTCCAAAATCATGTTGAGACAAGTTGGATCCCTTATTTGGAAAACCTCTTTATTATGAAGTCCAGCATAAGCAAAGTAAGCATAAAAGACAGGCTATGTTGGGCATCATACTCAAAAACAAGAGTTTGATCCTGGCTTAGAATGAACTATAGCTATATGCTTAACACATGCAAGTAGAACGTGGATTTCTTCCCCATCCATCCACATGTGGGCAGTCAATGAATTCTGAGCATTGCAATTGGAAGCATAATTGTCATCATTTGTGCATGATGAGAATGTGTCTATTGAATATTATCTTGCCAAATTCAGGTAATTGGTGGCACAACTGAAAGGGTGTGGAAAATCTAAATCCGATGATGAGTGCAATTTCCTGATTCTATCCAAATTGAAAGGTCCTTATCGAGTATTGTCTTCTACATTTTACTCTATGATGTATGTACTAGTAGATAAATTTAAAATGCCTTCTCTTGAGTTTTTTTGTGAGTGCCTCACAAGGGAACAATCCAAGCTTATGAAACTTGATGCCCTTTCAAAATCTAAAATCAAGTTCTAGTGGCCAATTCCTCCAAAGGTAAGCACAAAGCCATTTATAGAAAGAATAAAGATTATTCACAAGGTAGTGAGACTCCCTCCAAACCCCAACATAAAACCAAACCATCTCCATCTTCCGAGTCCGGTGAGTCTTACTCCAAGATAAAGAAGAAAAAGTTAGATGAAACTTGTAGATTTTATGGTGGTCTAGGGCATCCAGAATCAAAATTTTGGAAGAAACCTGAGGCATTGAATGAATCCACACAACAAAAAAAATTTTCCATGTCCAAACCTTCTTCGACTGGTAAAAATAATGCCTTATTTGCTCGGACCTTGTATGCATCTTCATATAGCTGGATATTTGATTTAGGTGCATCTCATCATATGACTCATTCCAATGAGTTACTGCCTTCAACATATGACTGTAGCATTTCCCATATTTCCATTGGAGACTCTACACAACTTGTTGTTTTAGGATCAGACACTGTGCATTTATATGAAGGGTGCATCAATGATGTTCTTCTTGTTTATGACATCTCTGCTAATCTACTCTTAATTTATTAGATCTGCCATTCTGGTGATGGGAAAATAATAGTGTTCTCTCTGGAAGAGTTGATCATAGCTCTAGACTGTACAGGTTTGTTGTATTTGAGCCTTTATTGACTTCCTCTTTCATTGCACATGTTGATTCTTTGAGTAGGCTTTGGCATGAAATATTTATACATTTAAACTATAGGTACTTGCACCAGTTGAGCACAAAAAAATTGGTTCAAGGACTCCCTAAAGTTTCCTCTACTGATGGATTTTTTCCAAGATGTGTTCTTGGAAAACAACATCAATATCCTTTTCCAAAATGAAAATCCTTGGGTGCTACAACACCTCTTGAGTTGGTACATAGTGATCTCATGAATTTTCCAACTCCCTCATTTTCAGGGGTTAAGTATGCACTCACTTTCATTGATGATTTCCCACAACGCTCTTTGGTGTACTTTATTAAGTTTAAGAGTGAGGTATTTGCCACATTTAAGACCTTAAAGGATTTTGTTGAGAAGTAGTCCTCTCATTTGACTATCAAGAATCTGTGCATAGATAATGGGGGATAGTATGTCAGTGAGGAATTCAAATATTTTTGTAGAGAACATGGTATTTTGCATCATCATTTTGTTCCCTACACCCCTCAACAAAATGGTTCTTCTGAAAGAAAGAATGGGGCATTGAAAGAAATGGAGAATTGCAAGAATTAGTCCAAGAACATGTCATCCTCCTTCTGGGCCAAAGCAATGAACTGTGCAAATTGCATTTAGAATCGGATGCGTCGTAATGAAGTGTTGCATATAAATATAGAGGAATCTTGGAGTCATGTTAAGCCCGATGTCTCTACTGCTAGATTATTTGACAATGTGGAGAAGGAGAGAGAACCACTGATATTTGTTGTCTTCTGTGAAGACATGAAGGAATGTTGGTTATTTGATCCTATTACTAATGATGTTTAGTTTTGTAGGGTTGTCTGTTTTGATGATCATTTCAAACACTCACCTAGCCCTATTGTCTTCATATATTTTCATGATGGTGTAGATCATGCTGACAATTTTGTTTTTGAAGAACAAGAAGATGAGGAACATCAAAAAGCTATAGATGAGGAAACTTGGACAATTGAAAATCAACCAACAATAGTTGAGCAACCTGCACAAGAACAACTTGATCATGAACAACAATTGAGGAGTAGCTTTTGAGAGCAAAATATACCTGATCGGTATGGTTATGAGCCAAAAATTTCAACATTTTTTCTCCTACTCCTTGCAACATTCATCCACATATGACATGTATCTCTCTTTTGAGTCATGCCATTTTAGATGATCCCCAAAAACTCTCTGATGTTGTTGGAAAAATAGAATGGGAAGCTGCCATGATAGAGGAGTATTCTTCCTTGATGAAGAATCACACATGGGATCTTGTTCCTCTTCCAAAGGGATGAAAACCAGTTCCTTGCAAATGGATATATAGAACCAAATATGTTGTAGATGGTTATGTTGATAGGCACAAGGTACAACTAGTGGCCAAGGGATTTTCACAGGTTGAAGGGATTGATTATTTTGAGACTTTTTCCCCTATTGTCGAGATAAATTCCATGCATCTTGTGCTTTCTCTTGTTGCCTCTCAAGGTTTTCCGGCTTACCAAATGGATGTGAAGAGTGCCTTTTTCATGGGTATTTACAAGAGGAAATCTACATGGAGCAACCTCTTGATTTTGTGCAAGACTCTTCTCTTGTATGCAAGCTTTGGCATTCATTGTATGGTATCAAACAAGCTCCCGGAGCTTGGTATGAGAAGATGGACAATTTCCTAATCACTTCAGATCACTTCAGGGTTCCAACATTGTCATTATGATCCTACTATTTATAATAGAAGATATGACGCTAATCTCTTGATTTTGGTTTTGTATGTGGATGAATTAATTATCATAGGGAGTTATTCATCCTTGATTCATAATGTTCAACAAGCATTGATGGAACAATTTGTTATGACAGATCTTGGTCTTCTGCACTATTTTCTCGATCTATAGGTTCTTTAGTCTTAATAAGGACTCTTTATTTTGTAGCAGAAGTATGTCGTTGATTTACTTCAATGCTTTGGAATGCTTGATTGTAAGTCAACACCTACTCCATTCCATTAAAGTGTTACTTTTTCTACCAACTGCTCTTCATCTTGAGTCAATCTGTCCTTGTATCGTAAACTAGTTGGATTCTACTATATTTGACTTATATATGTCCTGACATCTTCTTAGCAATTGGGATTGTATCTCAGTTCTCCCAGGATTCTCATGAGAGTCACTGGAAGGAAACTAAGCACATTCTCAAGTATATTATGGGCTCTACCAAGTTTGGAATTCAATACACCTTGGGTGATTCTCATCTTGAGGGTTTCACTGATTCTAATTGGGATGGTTCTGTTCATGATCGAAACTCTACTTGTGGATTTGTTTATTTCCTTAGGTTTTCTCCTATTTCTTGGTCTTGTCAAAATACATTAGAAATTGTATTATCATCTATAGAGGTTGAGTATCATGTTGTTTTTCTTTCTATTCAAGAAATCCTTTGGCTTCGACAACTATTGACAGAGTTTGGAATTTCAAAAGATCATCCCACTACTCTCTGGTGTGATAATTAGAGTTCCATTTGCATATCTCGCAACCTAGTTGAGAATAAAAGGAAAAATCACATTAAGATTCACACACACTTCATTCGGAAACTCATCCAGAATGGTGTTCTTTGCTTGGACTGCTTGCCTACTAAAGAGCAGGTTGTTGAAATATTCACTAACCCTTTGGAATCCCCATGTTTTCTTCAATTATGATCGGTTCTTGGGGTGAAGGAAGTTTTCCTTGGGGGGTCATCTTGAGTCCTCCTACCTTTAGTTTTTGTTTATGATGTATTCTCTCTTTTGGGGAGGATTTTTTTCCTACGGGTTTTTCTCCTTTTCTCCAGTTATGAGAGTTTGTACATGGGTACCTTATCAGACCTTGTTGTCAGGACCCATTTTTGTTCTTATTTTTTCCTCCCTTGTTTCACTTATGGGGGGGTGTTGGTTTTTTTTTTTTTAAATGTATCTATTTCTAAACACATGACAACTTGTGTGAGTTAATCTCTTGTAGATTCTTTCAACTACCAAGCTAATCTTAGGTGTTTGTTGGGCCTCCTCAATCCTATAAATTGAGGACTCTCTCATGTATTTTTATCAAATGGAGATCAATAGATCACCTCTTCTCATATAGGAGGTTTTGACTTTGAATTGTTTGGAATACCTGTGTGCTTTTCTCACACAAAGAACAAAAATTTTCAACTCTTGCATGCATCACATTTTTTTTATTGAGATGGGTAGAAATTTATTTTTATCTTATGAATTGTCATTAAGATGTTGAGACAAACATTTGAAATTACCACACCAGGTTAATAGGGTTGAGTGTTTCAAAACCATTCTCATTGTAACATTGTTTTCCAAAAATTAAATGTCGAATAATATTAAATTTAATTTAAAGGTAGATTCTCTAGCTGTGACGTAGGCAAAGGGAAAGATCCAACCACATGTTCTTTGCTTCTATGGTGAAGAATCACGATCATGTTTTTCTCAGAGGGAGGCACAATAGTTGGTCGACATTTCTAGTTTTAATAATTTATTGTTAACCCTACTTATACCTACAAGCTTTTGATTCAAGTGAAACCATATCTGCAAAACTATAAAAGGGGAAGCTACTAGTAGATAGTCAAACCTGGAATTTCTTATCAAATCATATAATCCTACATCATACAAAAGCCAAGCCGTTGGTCACTATTGTATTTCTCCACATTTTTATTGATTAATGACATTCTTAATTTAAAGTTCCATCACTGGACTCGGTAAGTATTACCCTTAGATGGTAGGAGTTCATCAATAGAGGTCATAGATGAAATATCGACAGGAGCATGATACCATTCATTCAAGATAATATTGATATGCTTCAAATTTGAAACAAAATGGGAGAATGCATGGGTGGTCAAAACGACGTTTTGTAACAGAACACAAATTCTTTATACGGCTCGCATGTTGAGGCTCCTATAGATGAGGTGATAAGAAGGGTTCAAAATTCAACACGTCATAGCCCGTCAACAAACTTCCAACATGTCCCATAAGTGTTATTTAATAATTAGGAGTAAAAAAATGTTAATTTTTATTTTTGAAAGTTATTTAGGAAATGTAAAGAAAAACCTAAAATTTCATAAAAAGGGTAATATTTTAAAGTACCCGTCATCAAAATTTAGATTAGTGTGATGTCAAATTTAAATCACGCACCCAACATCCAATTAAGACTTATTAAATCAATCAAATGTGTGTAAATTAATCATATGGTTATCTGGAAATGGTATCGTATGGTTCTACATGGGCATAAATAAATTTATGGATGAGCACTGATCAACATTACAAAAACCATCGATAAAGTTTGATTGGACACACAATTTTTACAGAAATGCATTGAGTTTGGGAAAGACATTATGCATTGAGATTACTGCTCCAACTCATTATTTATCATGGCTTTGAGTTGCTTCAAGCTTGATTGAATATGGGGGCGACGACCCACAGGCCAGTGCCACGACATTTGCATCCTACAATCGTATTTGTGCCCACTGTTGGACCCTGAGTCATGACACTGTCACTCCAGTCCACTTGTTTGGAGTCCTATTGGCGAATGCGTTACAAGTTGGAGTCAGGAGGGGAATTAATAATAGTAGTTGAGTTTGTTGATAGATTTAATGTGCTCACGAATCATGATACCTATAACCCAAGGATTTCTCCTCTTTGAAGTTCTCGAATCTCCTTTAGTATTTTTGTCTAGTCCGCTTTCCAAATTCCCACCAATTTCCCATGGATTCACGATACCCATGGCACAACTACTTGGAAGTTGGAATTTTTGGTTTTCTATGGTCTGCTAGTTTGGAAGAGAAATTATGTTCCTGCAACCTGAGCTTGAGCTTGAGCCTCACCCATTGTGCATCCTGAGCCTCCCTACAATTTGGAAGTTGGATGACTTCTGAAGTAGATAACGAGCATACAAATTTTAGAGTAGAGAATGCCAAACCAGAAATCTAGTGTCACGATTGGCAGTATCAAGGTTAGTATCTAGGTTTGCAGTTAGGGTTTCAAGTTTTTGAAATTTATATTGAAGTTAACATTGCCTATTTTAAATTCGAGTAGGGTTTAGAAATCGACAATGTCTATCTTAATTTAGTATCTACCTAATCTAGTCGACTCATAATTCATAATTTTTTGGCAGTTTAAACTATTTGTTTCATATCTTATGATATTTTAATACCTCATAGTTTCTTCCAGGTAGAAACATCTCTATGTCATGCCTTTATTATTTAAATTCCATCATACCTCATTCTTTCTCCCTTTATTCAACAAACCATCTCTCATCTCAGTCTCCCTCCAAACGTTTGCATCTTAAATTCATAACTCTGGTTACACTCTGAAGCTCAGTACATAACAATGGTTTTCACAATGATACTGTGCCATTGTATTCTGAATCCCAACTAAAAACTCTACTACAACTAACAAAAAATCCAAACAAGGAAATAACAACAAAATTATCCAGTGTCCTGCCTGAGACAACTACAAACATACACATGGATGTTTGGTGGAATTTTGAACTTGAGCCAAGTGATTATACATTTCCATATTATCCTACTAGGTAACATGGTATTGCAAATGTATGTTCAGTGGGGATGATCTATCCTTAGCCAAAATTATGTTGGTAGTTAAAATCCTTCAATAGTCCCTCATAATTTGGGCACAACGTTATTTATGAAAAAAATGGTTCTATAATTCGTCGGTCCATTCTTGTCGATTTCCATCTTGTTGGTTCATTTGGAATTGTGTGACAGATTCCAACAGATCCCCTTCAGTTAATTTTTCTGTAGTCAAATTTCAAGTGCAATTAATTCAATACAAAGACAAACAAGATAGGCCCAAACTCCGACTAAACACATATATGATAGCTAGATAACTCATAAAAAATCAACTATTCACTCTAAATTCAAATATGGAAATACAATAATTTGGCAGATAGGTGCAATTCTTAACAACATAAATACACAATATACAATTAGTGGATCCTAACCAGTAAACTCAAGATTCTTATGGGAAATTTGAAGATTACACAGAAAACTATTGGCACACATGCCACACTAGTGGCATTTAACCATTTGTAATGGAGTACCAATTACTAGGATTTTTCATTCATATTTGCAACATGCTACACACAACATTCATATTTGCATACTTCTATATACAAATGATTTTTTGGCAGTTTAAACTATTTGATTCATATCTTTTCACCTTTGATCTCGTCCACTCTCCATTCTTGTATATTTCCATCTTGTTGGGTCATCTGGAATTGTGTGACAGATTCCAATAGATCCCTTTTATTTGATTTCTATGTAGTCGAACTTCACGTGCAATTAGTTCAATGCAAAGACATCAAGATAGGCCCAAACTCCAACTAAACAGAGATCAAATTTTACATGTAGTTATTTCAATGCAAAGACAAACAAGATAGGCCCAAGTTCTAACTAAACACACATTCGATTGCTAGATAAAATCATAAACAACTATTTATTCACTCTAAATTCAGATATGGAAATGTAATAATTTTCCAGATAGCTGCAATTCTTAACAACATAAATACATAATAGACAACTTGTGGATCCTAGCCACTAAACTCAAGATTCATATGGGAAACTCGAACATTACTGTTACATGTCAAATTTCCTCACTTCAATAATGTCACATTCTCATTGTCGTAAGTGTCGAAGTGTCACACTTTTGTCTCAAGTGTCATAAGTATCACATTTTCGTCATGTAATTGTCGCATCACGAACGAAACCATGGGAACATTTGATATGACCCACAAAACATGTTAGAAGAAGAAGCCCCATCATTTGATAGTCAAAACAAAGTGTTTTTCTATGAGAATTGGTCATCTTGGTAACTTTTGGAAGATCATCGCTCCCCTTCTCATATGTAGGGAGTGCTAGTGATCTTTGTCTGTCTAGTAGGGAGCGTTGTAGCACTCTGTTTCCCATTGTAAAGGAGCACCGAATTGGTTGAGAAAATCTTGGGAAGAAATCCACTTTTTCTCTAAGGACAACTATGGATGATTCGAGTTGGTTTGGCTCGAATCTAACCCTTAGGCTGCATCTAAGGGAAATATCACAAATGATGGAGTCATATCCTCAACTAATCCCAAATATAACCAAAGTGGTTGGGCCTCCCAAAGCCTATAAATGGAGGCATTCTCATGGTGAACAAGGAGAAAAGATAATCAACAAAAGCATTTTCATTCTAATCGTGGATCTTTCGAGCAAGGGGTTGGATGAGGAGGACTTGGAGAAGATGTTACAACACCATATGTTATTGTAAGTATCTTTTTAAAGTTCTCATCAATATACTTGTCCTATTTCCTTAAATCGTGTGTATTATTGCATGCACTTGTCTACTGTTCTTTCGATCTTTGTAGATGAATTTTTTTAATCTAATATTGTAGAGTAGGAGTTCTTTGTTTCTCTTTGATGTCCATTGCATTGCAGGTGTCAAGTTGTGCTAAGGAGTTTGGAGATTGAACTCGGATTGGAAGCAGCGAGGACAAACTTCAAAACAAGGTGCATCACATTTTTTCTCCCTCCCTCTCTTTCTGATTAGTTAAACTAAATTCAAATGGATGTTAGTGTCCATTTGTGTTTTTCTGTCTTGGTATTAGGGGTCTAGAATCCAAGGGAAGATTCACTTGTCCGTAGGGGAATTGTTCCGTAACAAAAATTGGTGATTCCATTGGAAATTGAACTTTCAGTTTTTGTTCTTTCCTTCATTTCGTTTGTACTCTTGCCTATCCTTGGATATCATTTGCTGATTTGATCTCTCCATACATATTTCATCTTCGCTAAAGTTGTCTCACAGAGTCTATGATTGAATTTTCCTGAGTTTTTGAAATTTCTTGGTTTTTCCAAAACTTTTCTCAGAACTAGCGCCCTCTCTAGTTTAAGTCAAAGTGTTTATAGCTTGATCAACACCCCCCCAGAGTGTATTTGGGAGTGATGTAGCACTCTGGTGATTTTATTCCCAGAGCATCGATTTTTCTTGCTTTGAAAAATTGTTGACTGTTTGTTTGCTGGGTATAGTTCTTGGGTCTTTTTCTCTGGCTCAGATCCTATTCTATCATATATTTTATTCTGTTTGACTTACACTTTGTTTCTTTTCATTATTTTAGTCTTTGATTGGGTTTGTGTTGTCTTTCCTTATTGAAAAAAATGAACATTTTTCTCAAATTGGGTTCTTTTTGTTTCTCTATTCGTTTACTTGATTGATTGGAGGTTTTCATAAGGAAAGTCATTTCTCTCAGTATTGTTTACTTTGTCTTTGATACCATACTCAATTCATGAAAAATATTAAGTGCAATTATTTGTTTTTTGGTGTTTTTCTTTGAATAGATAGTTTGTTCTTCTTTTAAGTTTCTTATCGACTACTGAGAGTGTCTTTGTTTGTGTAATTTTGATTCCTTTTTTCCAAAATCACAATAGTGAAGTCATTTTTCATTATTAGTGAAAGAAAGAAGAATTAGAAGAATTATTCGATTTACATTTACAATCAAACAAAGAGATACTTGCATGCATTGGTTTTGATATTGGAAATGTTTTCTTTATAATTTGGCGTTTGTTAGAATTCTTGTTGAGAATGAAATTGTATGAAATTTTTCATTCTTAAGTGTTTGTTAGTGAAAGAAATGAAACTCTTCTCCTTCCCATAACTAGAAGTTCATTAAAAAGAAAATTTCCATCTCACTCTTTTCATATTTTTTGGATTCGAGTACCAAACATCATCAATTTCACTTTCATTCACCTTTGTGTAACGCACAACCATTAAAATCAATCTATAATTTTTTTATTTTTAAGATCCTTACACCAACAATAGACTAGGACTAGAGCTTTGGAATATGTTGTGAGAATAACTCTCCAAAGAATTCAATACAAACTCAAAATCTTGTGATAGGGAGAGTAAATCCAATTTTCGTATAAGCATAGCTGGGATCCCCCTCTCACACAAGGGTTAAACACAAGGTCATGTTTAGGAGAGCAACACAGATTATCCCTATGAGGCTTGACCATTCGTAGTAGTACGATCATATATTGGGAGTTATTCTTGAGGTTCAATTGTGTTCATTTGGTCTCGGAGCTTCGTGAATTCTGAATCCGTTCGGGGTCCTTTGGAGTTTACCAGTCCACTTTTCCTCAGTTCTCTTGAAGGATTTCAGACTTGATATCCTGCCCATATGTTCGGACTCAACTGTCGACTAAACTCACCTAGAGGTTGACTGTGAATTAATATCCTTAGTAGCCACAATATTTAGGGTCCTTACACAAGGTGACGATGAAGGGAAGTCTTTGTTGTACTTGGAACAAATGTTGGCTAAACTCACTTGGGCTCCTTGGAGGGTAACCCACAAGTAAAACCATGAGGAAGATTGCACCAAGGTGTAAGTCTGCTAAGCAAGTCTCCAACGTAACTGATCCACCTACTCATATCCTTTCCCATTTTCACTTTGATCATGTGATGTTGTATTTCATCACCAACTAGTACGTTCCTTGAGAGAAGGCATTGTTTGCTTGTTGGTCTTCTAGATTTTTTTAGCGAGTGTTGTTTGTTTAGTTTGAGTTGTCTTTAAAATTGGTACTGTGGCCGATAAAGGTCTTCGTAGATGTTTCCTCCAGAAGGATATGAACCCTTACCTCCTAACTCACCTAAAGACACTTACTGTGAAGAGGTTGAGAACCATTTAGAAACTGTGAGTGCCACTACTTCTTTGCTAGCAAATCTCGAGAGAACCTTAGTTATGGTTAAGGAAGGAATCCTTCCTATGAACCCCACTTTGTGAGTGCCTCTCATTCCACCCCTTGTCCGATTGGATTCCTCAGGTAATGTTGTTGTAGAATATTACCCTCACTTACCGTCAAGGCCATATAATCATCTAGATATGGAACCGATACAACAAAATTTTAGCGAAGAATACACCACTCATGTCCGTTCTACTGAAATGGTAGATCCACAACAAAACCCTATTCATTTTATTTGGAGGACTCCATCGGGACGAAATCTTTACGAAAAATTTAATTTTGGCCAACCTCCTTTTGACCCTCCTCATGCATCTACCATTGTCGGTGCAAAGGCATGACCGTCAAGTCAACCCATTAACCATTTTGTTGAACCAACAATCAATATTGCTACCACTTTAGGGAAAGTTCACAATGAAACATGAGTCATGTTACCTATCCATGTGAAAAGTACCCTTACGATTACACCTACTATTCCTATTCAAGCTATTGTTTCATATAATGCATAGAACCCTATTGGGACACCTTCGCATCAGACGATGCAAAACCATGCCACACACATAAACCCAACTGTGGGACACATCCCTATTGGGGGAAAACCCCATCTAACAGATACATCCTTACCAGGGGACAACCGTCCTTCCACACACCTATGCCAACTAGGGGGAAACCCCCTTTCATCGGTCAAACCCCAATTGTTACCCAACCGATGGAAGGGGGACAAAAACATTTCACCAAAAACCTCCCACAATCCGGGGGACAATCCCAAGGAGATGCGTTTCATCAACCATATCAGGGAGGTCCATCAAACCCCAACCCACAAGGGGGAATATTGAATCCCAATCCTTTTGGATTACATTATAGACAACCTTTCCTGGGGGTCCCAAATCCCACTTGGGGTCCTCAAGGTCAACAATATTATCCTCCCAAAGGGCCAAATCCTTACCCTCCTCAATGAAAACCTAGTTACCCTCTTCAAGGGAAGACTGTTTATCCACCTCAATCTAATCAAGCGAACTATCCCCCCTCAGGTTACACTGGTTATTCTCCCCAAGGCCAAATGGGTTTCCCTTCTCCTTTCATGAACATTCCTCAACAAATGAATCCTACCTTTGTTGGTCAAGAACAACAATATATGGGAGGGCCTGCTGGCTACAACTATCCACCTCAACCATTTTACGACCCCACTAGTGTCCCCATGCCACACCAGTATCATCCTCATTTCAATCAATAGCTACC
>ML803615.1:173123-195761 GCA_009831015.1 Picea engelmannii | reverse complement strand
TCCACTTAGGCTTGTAGGGGCTTGCAAGTGTAAGAAAAATCTTGTATAAATGGTGGATGACTTAAAGGTGGTAAGACATTGATCATCATTCACACAAAGTGTAAAGGATCTCTATGATTGTGCTAAGTTCAGGTTTAGACACAATAGGGTGAATTGCACTAGTTGAGTGAGAAGAAAAAGAAGACAGGACCTATAAGAGGCATGCCTATGGTTTCTTCAGGGGATGGAATATGCGAGTCTATTAGGTAGTAGATAGAAGTATATATTTCCTTAGATTCATTGTACATTTATAATGGAGTTGTAGGTATAAGGTTACACCTCCCTTGTTGTATATATGTGGCATTCATCATATAATAAAGTTAAGGCACCTACCTTAGGTGCCACCTATACATGTGTGTTGTGGAATCTTTATGATTTTTGGATTCTATTGTTCCTTCCTTTGCTTTGTATTGGCTAAGTATTGAAATATTGACTAAGTGTTAAAGTATTGATGGTATGTTTTAAAGGTCATGGTTGAATGTGTTCCTACTGTTGAATGAGCTTGGTTGAGTAGGACTTATTTGCATTTGACATATTGTAGATTATGGAAAAATTATGGGCATGCCTTAAGTGAAGGTGAATAGTTTGGTTGTAGTAGGTACAGGTTGGCCAAGCCCCTATGATCGAGGAAAGACAATGCCACATGACCTCAAGTGTTGAAACAAACTTGGGAGAAACTCAAGTTTGCAAAGAAAAATTCAAGAAATCTTGGTGGACCAAGAAAAATCACGATTTCAACCTAGTGAGACATCTAATAGTAGAAAAAAATACAAGGCTATAGTACAACAACAATGGGTTGCATGTTTTCTATGTGACCAAAACCACTATGTAAAAAAATTCCCTTGAAAAGACATAGTCTTGGAAGAAAACCAAGAATAGTTAGATCCAAGACCAAGATTAGAGGTTCACAACACTTGGAAGGTATATTTGGGTGAAACCAAGGAGAAAGGGAAGAATATTGCAACATAGGATGACCAAACATTAGTGGGCACCTTGCAAGTTTTGTGTTCCTTAGCAACAGGTTTGGGAGCACCCATGATAGAAGGTCAAAAGTTTGTTGGGTTAAATCCTATAATATATTTTGGATAGATCCTTGACACAATTGTTGGAGGTGGCCTTGGTATCCCCCTTCCACCCTCCTTTCATTACTAAATCAAATGGCTAGTTGCCTAGAAGTAGGCAGTGGATCCTAGAGCATCAATAGAGGTACCTAGATTAGTGAAAGATTGATAGAGGGGGAGTGAATTTATTATAAGGATGAAATGTGTGATGGAAAGAGATCATCCTCTTCTCCAAACTAATGTTGGTTTAGGAAATATATTGTTCAAGAAGTAGGATAGTAGGCAAGGAGGAACTAATGCATTAGTTCCTTCATGAAATTGTTGTGCTATAAGAGGAAAATTGATGAACTTGAGGAAGAGGTGAAGACCTTTCCTTATGCAATTGCAATGACAGTGCTAAAGAAGAAGATGAATCCAATGAAGGAGTTGAATAAGAAATGTGTGCATTCAACCTAAATGGTTTAGACAAGAAAATAGACTAAGTTGACAAGGAAGATGTTTTCCTTCCTTCGCATATGGGGACCTAGGTGAGGTAGAGCACTCCTTGGGTAGTTTAAGGATGGTTGTCAAGATGAACTAGAAATCATGGGATCATTGCTTGAAGGAAATATAAGTAATGGTGTAGAATTTCCTCCCTTAAGAAAGAGGTATGGAATTCGTTTTGGTTGGGTCATTGCACTTATTAAACTTTGGACAAGCTATTACATGATCTTCACCCCAATGGAAAGGGTTGAGGTCACAATAGAATGGGACAATCCAAATAACTAACTAGAAACAAGAAGTAGTAAAAATATGCAACTTAATAACTACCAATGGTTAGAAACCACTTACCCAGACACTGAAGTTCGAAGTAGATTCCACTTGAATATCCTCACTCCAATCTCTCATTCCGATATATCCTTTTCCGATCTACACACAAAGAAGAAAAAAACTGCAAATAAAGTAGTTATAATAACTGAATTTTAACTACCTAAACTAACTAGTATTAGAAATTTAGTAACCTACCAAACACATAATCACAATCATAATGAAATTCATCGAATTACACAAGTTTGGGGAAATAAAGAAGAGATTTATCATATATTAAACGAACAACAAATAACAAAGAGAGAATTCACCCGATCCTTACTACGACACTGTCGGGAACCACCTTGTGGATTCCTTTTCCTGGGCCTTTGAAGACAACTTAACCTCTATGCTCCTTACTCCAAGTGAGTGATAGAAAGAGAAGTAGTCCCTTTCTCTCAACAAGATAATGAGGGAAAGGGTGCTAGAAAAAAGGGTTTCCAATGTAACACACCCAACCCCTTAAATACCTTTTTAAGGGATGGGGCATCAAAATTTCGCTTTCCTCCATCATTTTGAATCCTCTTCCCGAGATCTCCATAACCTCCTGCTCGTCAAGATATTTCCAACGACTATTACCATGCTCAAATCCGAGCTCTGGATTGGAGGTTATGCACTTCTGAAGCTCTTCAGGAATCATTGGTCAAAGGCCACATGGCACCCACATGGGTTCATCTCATTCATACCATTCCACCTAGAACGGACTTGACCATGGTTGTCATCCCTTAGCGATGACATGGCCGTTGGATAGGTGGTTACAAGGGATGTTCCATGTTCCTTCGTGATTACCGAGCCTTCGACCCTTCATCCTTCCTATCCATGTCTGAATCATTCTCGGAGTCCCAAAGTCCCGGAATCCTACCACATGGCTCTGGCCTTCAGTGAGGCTCCTCCTTGTGTTGTTATGAACATACCTGTAAAATTCTCAAACTCCCGAGGTCCTGCCACGTAGCTCCAAACTTAGACCCCTTTTGAGCATATGTTATAACAACCTACGCTTCCCTTAGTTCCGAACTCCCGAGCTCTCGAGGTCCCAATAACTATTAGGTCAAGCAACTACGCACCCCCAGGGGTTGACACACGACAAAGGATAAATTTGACACATGGCCCTATCAATGGGTGATATGTGTCACATTCCAATTGGCATATACGGCCTTTAAAAATCACGAATCAAGGTGACACGTGGCATGCCAACCATGGGTCCACATCACTCTAGGTGATGTCAACATGTCACGTCACTCTAGAATGACAACCGTTGGGAAACCCCAGACTCTCCTACCCGCTAAATCACCTGGAGCTCCAAAGTATGAACTCCTGCTAGCATATCTCCCCATAATTTTTATCCCATGGTCGAGATAGGTCCACGTAGACCCACAGATCTACGACCTCCATTGCTTTGCGACGTCGGAGATTGGGGGTTTGGCTATGTAATTTCCTTTTTTATCCCGGAGTGGTTAGCGTTGAGATGACCATGGTCTAGATCCAACAATCAGAAGGGATCCCGACGCATCCTCAGATCGATGGTCCTCGTCGCTTCGCGAGTTCGACATTTGGGGGTTCCACCCATTTAGCACTCCTTTTCTTCTGGAGTAGAACTTCGTCGAAGTGCTATACGATAATCCTTCCACTAGTTGATCAGATGGTTGGGAGAGGTTCACAATGGTCTCCCCAGATCAATGGATCTCAACTCTAGATCAAAGGTCCCTAGGTATTAGTGTTAGACCACTCCTAGAGGGACACCTGTCAACCTGAAATATGCTGGAAAGATTTGTGGCACATGCCTCAGGTCACGACATCTCTTTACAATGCCACAAGGTCACCACACATGGGATCATCGTTGCTCGACACATGGACTCCCATGTGATCTCGACGTGATACGTGCGTCCCCACGATCAAATGGTCGAGAGGGATCCCAGAGGATCCTTAGATCGACGACCCACATTACTTTGTGACTTCGATATTTGAGGGTTTTGGTGTTATAAAACCTATGTTCTCTCGAAGAGGTCAACATCAGACTGACCATGGTGTAGACCCAACTATCAGGGGAGATCCTGAATATGCTCAGATCTACGGCTCGCATTACCTTGCGATCGAGAAGTTGACTGGGGTTTAGCAAGGGGACAAATCCCACAATTACAGGTAACTGACCGCCAGTCGTTGGTCATCCGTTAAGTTACCAGTTTGATAGGTCACCTTTGGCACAATATGTATGCTATGAGGATTCCAACATCCTAGAGCTCCAGACCCCCGAAGCCCCGAAGATCAGAAGGCTTAGCTCTCGTTGGGTGTAACGTTGGGTTCCATGGTCCTAGTCATATGAGTTTTTTGACAAGTTCCGAGGGCCACACCCTTAGCTCTTAATCAAAATTTGGTTAAGGCCATGGGCATGAGCTCATGGTTACTTGGACAACTAAATTGAAGGGAGTGTCCTCCATTCATAAAACTTAAATTCTAAAACAGGGAAATGTGTTTTCGAAGGATCAACGGGACTGTAGCAGTCCCGTAGAGTTTACCCCGACTCTAGAACTATGAAGTTGATCCCTGGGAAAAATACCTTGAGGATTTCCCAACTAGCCTAGAGGCCAAAATTTTCATCTTACAACCATTCAAGTGCAACAGTTTACAGAAGAAAAATAAGCACTATTACCATCAATTTCATGTGAGGTACAATTTATCACAATTACAGACTTTCAAATCATGCATTTTGATTCAAGTTCACATGGTAAATGAAATGCTTATCTATTACAGTCAATCACCGACCACTGACTGTAGGTGTTCTCTTTTCCAATGAAGTGTAGGGTTAGAGGCATTCATTCTTAGCACTCTGGCCACCCTCGTGCCAAGCCATGATATCACTAGGGAACTTTTGCAGTTTCTCATAGGTTCTTTCTCTGTCACAGCCTCTGCGAGGTTTATCAGATGCTCCCTTAGCATTAGGCTCACAACCTTTTGCTCAAGTTTATTTTCTGCAAGTTATCAAAGATCCTTTCTCTTGTTCTCTCCAGTAACCAGAACAACTTAATATTCCAGTTCTTCTTCTCAGCTGGAGATCCTCCCATGCTCTTCCTCTTTCTCTTTGTATATCCAGGTCGCACACCCCCTCTCAATGTGTCTCCTTATTGTCTTCCTTCGTGTGTATTCTTGCACACCTTTTTCCTCCCCAGGAAGGTTTTGGACCTGTCGTGTTCCTTCTATCAGAAGAAACTCAGGTCAGTCTGGGCCTGCAGGAAAACTGCACTCTGTGGTACTTCATGCTAACAGTATTATGTCTCCTCAACCATACTCTCCATGCTTCCATTCATGGGGGTAGTTGATTGTTCAACCACCAGTCCTTCTTTCATTAACTAATTTTTCCTTGGGATCAGGAGGAGGCTTATTATTTCAACAAGGAGAATTTGGGTCATTTTGACATAATGAACCCTCTCTACAATTTCCTCACTCTTTCCTCTAGTGATATCATGGCCAGTAATTCAAGGCTTCACCCCCCCACAGTCATTTATTGGCAATAAAAACAATAATACATTTACATTGTTCCCATGCCATATGATCCGGATCATTTTTGGCACAAAATGAGAGCGGATATATAATAAATCAATGTACATAGATATCTCAGATATCCAATAATATAAAAGAAATGTATCAGAGTTGAAACCATAAACACAGAGATACAGTAATACAAAATTTTCTATTAATGAGCAAAATGTACAAAGACTGTAAAAATACAGAGTGAAAGACTAGCTAGAATGGTGGCAGCTTATCTCTGAGAAGAGATGTGTCCGCTACTCGCATTTGCAAGATGATGATTTTACAATGAGGCTCCAAAGGAATTTTTATCATAAAGAAAATCCAAAAAACTAACCCCGGAAGATGAAAAGCCAACAGTTTTGTGGACCCCATTTTGGGTAGTTTGGTGTATCAACTTCCCGGGTGCATAACTTTGGCATACGATCTTTGTTTGGGGTGCACGATAGCTTGTTGGAAAGGTATCGTTGAGGAGATTCATTTAGGGGGATTAATCATGCCTTTGGATATAATTAGGAATCTCTATCCCGAAAAACCTTCATTTAGGCCCTCAAATGGCCTCGAAAGTTAAAACTGCTAAAAATAGTAAATTGTCAAAATTGCTAGAAAACTGTTTTGAGCTAGTTGGAAAAGGTGGGTTGCCACCTATATCCACCTGGATCAATATTCCCTCCTTAGGAAACAATGGTATTCATTGCGTTGAGTGCTCGAGGGAGAGGGAAAAGCGTTTGTTGAATCTGCATCTTGATGAGTTGCTTTCCTTGTTGGAGAAGTTGTGTTGCTTAGCTTGTTGAAGGTTGTCACGAACATGTGGCTGGAAGGGTTGGACCTTTTTAACCAGTCTGGCTACATGATATTCCTATGTGCAGAAGGAATCTTTACACTTTTCTGCAATCTTGTCGACCTTCTTCTGTTGGATAGAAGGTGCTTGGGCCGAGGATGTAGTGGTTGCAATATCCTTTTGTTCACCTTTTGAACAGACTGTGAAGAAGCTAAATTTTGTAGTATGAGATACTACCTTGCGAAACTGTTTAGGTGGAACAATAATCATAACTACCTCTGGTATTCTGTAGAAATGACCCCCCAAAGAAAAAATGAAACTGCGAGGTCGAGACTCATAAACAACATGGCGCTTCCACGTATATGGTTGGCCCAAGAGAAAATCACAGACATCCAATGGGGAAACATCACATAATACCTCATCCTTGAAGGGTTGGATTGCATATGAAAATCGACATTGTTGGCTGACACGAAGATCTCATCCCTGGCGGAGCCACCCGATGTTGTATGGCTACAGGTGTGGTGTTGTCGATAATCTCAACTGTTTGACGACCTTTGCTGAGATGAGGTTCTTCTGGCTTCCGCTATCAACAATAAAATGTAGTGGGGTCCCCTTCACCCACATCTGTGAATGAAAAATGTGCTCCTCCTCTTCAGGATATGTGGGTTCTTCTGGTTGAATTGTTGCGGTTGCGACAATAGAAGTGGGGTTTGCGTCGATGATATGTCTTTTACCAATATTTTCAGAATCAGATTTTGAATCAGGGTTCAGCTCCTTGTCTTTGATCTTGGCCACCAATGACTATTTTGAGCGACATTCCTCGGTGTTTTGTTAGGGGATTTTGTGGAAATCACACCA
This sequence comes from Picea engelmannii, assembly GCA_009831015.1. Taxonomy (NCBI): domain Eukaryota; kingdom Viridiplantae; phylum Streptophyta; class Pinopsida; order Pinales; family Pinaceae; genus Picea; species Picea engelmannii. The sequence goes on along the minus strand of ML803615.1, from coordinate 188,654 downwards.
TTTTTCGGTGTCCTTCTTTGTCTTCCCGTGACCCTTATTTTCCTATGGCTTGGACTGGTTTTTGAGAGCCTATTTGTTAGGGTCATCTTTATCATACTTTATTTGTTGTAGATTTGCAAACCCAGAATCCCGTTTGTTCTGGTGCTTAAATTTCTGCTCAATTTTAACAACATATCGATAAGCAACATCGAGTGATGAGATGTCCAGAAAATCCATTTCAGTTTGGATGTATCTGTGTAGAGCCCCATGGTATTTCAGAACCAAATGTCATTCAAAGTCTTTGATACCCATCTTGGTGCGCAAGGTATGGAAGGTATTTGTGAACTCTGAAACTTCTTGGCCCCTCTCTTACTGCAGTGTGGTCCATCTCATGTACCGGTCCTCATAGTTTCCAATAGGGTAATATTGTTCCTTTATTGCATCCAAAAAAAAATCCCAAGTGGGCTCGGCCCCATATATTCTAGAATCATCTGTGGAACTTTTCTCCCAGTAAGCTTCCCACCAATGTTTGACATGGGGGAGAGATTTAAGGAGTGCGAAGGTGATCTTTTCCCTATCGGAAAAATTATGAACAGAGAAATAACCTTCTAAAAGATTTAACCATTTGTCTAGGGCATTCACATCTATCTGACCTTCAAATAAGGGAATATTAAAATTAACCTGTACCTTGAAAGGAGAGGGTCTTCCAAAGTGGCTATTTGATGAATATGCGTCTGTTTCTATCGACAAGCGTTGAAGGATGTGGGAAAAATTCTCCATCATTTCATCCCTCTATCATGTGAGAGCTTGCTCAAGCAATAGATTGATAGATTCGTTCGCTCTGTCGTTTTTCTTTTCTTCCACCATGGAGGGTTTATTGGGCGTGCGAGATCGATTGTATTCAAGAGAAACAAGCTTTAGACCCAACTTTATATACTCGGACCTCGTCGGGGACATGCATTGAAAAAACAATCAAGAGCAGCATGTTCGGATACCACCGATCCAGATTATTTTCGACACGAAATGAGAGCGGAGATATAATAAAGCAATGTGCAGAGATATCTCGGATATCCAATAATATAACATAAATTTATTAGAGATGAAACCATAAACACATAGATACAGTAATACACAATTTTCTATTAATGAGCGAAAATGTACAAAGACTATAAAAATATAGAGTGAAAGACTCGCTAGAATGGTGGCAGCTTATCTCTGAGAAGAGATGTGTCTGCTACTCGCATTCACAAGATGATGATTTTACAATGAGGCTCCAAAGGCATTTTTTATCATAAAGAAAATCCAAAACCCTAACCCCAGAAGATGAAAAGCCAACAATTTTGTGGACCTCGTTTTGGGTAGTTTGGTGTATCAACTTCTCGGGGGTGTAACTTTGGCATACGATCTCCATTTGGGGCGCACAATATCTCGTTGGAAAGGTATATTCGAGGAGATTAATGTAGGGGGATCAATCATTCCTTTGGCCATAATTGAGAAGCTCGATCCCGAAAAACCTTCATTTAGGTCCTCAAATTGGCCCTGGAATATAAAACGACTAAAAATAGTAAATTGCCAAAATTGCTAGAAAACTGTTTTGAGATAGTTGGAAAAGGTGGGTGGCCACCGATATCCACCTGAATCACCATAGCATGGTGATCATAATTAATGATTAATTACAAGCTGGGGGAAACATGGGTATTACATCCAAGAACATGGGATGGTCTTAAAAACATAGGACTAATTACTTGCATACTTAAGTGGAAATTTTCCATCATAAGGGTGCTTCCTCTTCTCCTCCACCCAATGGATTTATTTATACCATGAAAAGTTTGTTGGAGTAGTTATTATGCATAGGGAAGAGAAAGTTAATAAGCTAGAAAAACTATGAAATTTTCCCAAAAAGTTTCATTTTTCACATATTTTATTTTTGTAGTGCATACACAAGTTACTAAAGGGAAAGCAACATATACAAGTTGCATATGCTAGTTGTTAGATCAAGAGTAGTGTATGGATTGCCAAAGAGTGTTTTTTAAAGAGTTTGAGGAGGATTTTTGGTCTACAATTGTAGGTGGATTTGGTATTAGGGCCAATGAGTTCATCTATGCATATGGAGTGACAAAATATGCTATAACATAGACTATTGGAGCATTTGAGTGTAGTATTTGTGAGGGCCATTGGCCAACTTCATCTCATTGATAGTTTCCTTAAAGGTATATTTCTTCCTAGAAGTTGGTAGTAGAGCCTAAGTGCACCAATAAAAGGTGTAAAGATCAATGAAGGAGTTCAAATTTTTGGGTTGTAGTAGGTGAATTGATAGTTTGGAGGTAAAGGTGGTGACCTTGTATTGGTCCAAAATAGTTGTATAGATATACCAAAGTGTGAAGGGAAGTGACTAGTTTGAGCATGATGAAGTACATCCTTAGGAAGTTATCTTGGGGATACCTTAGTTACAACACTCTAGGATAATTTCAATGTATGGAAGCTGGAAGCATGGTAGGGTGGGTAAAAATATCAATGCAACAATAAGATTAGAAAGTGTGAGACCTAGATAGTTGTACAACCTTCTTAGTGGAGGATGAGTTTCCACAATAGTAGAAGGTAATTATAGTAGCAGTGAACACTCAAGTTGTAGCTACAATAGACAACATAAGAATCCAAGAGCATTGCGACAAAATTGGGAAACAAATTCTTCGTTCAAAGGAATTAATGGATAGTGAGTAGTTGCACAAGTAATTCTAGAATTGACAGTGTAAAGTGGTTGGAGAAGCGAATGTTGGGTTTTTATATTCTTTGCGGTGAAAGTCAAGTCAAGGACATAGATCGACTGATGGTCGAAGATCAAGGTGGATCAACAACAAGTCGAAGGTCGAGGAAGTCGACCGAGAAAAGTCGAAGTCGAAGATATCAACGAAAAGTCAACCGACAAGAGGTCGAAGTGCAGACGTGAGACACCTGACTAGAGACCAAATGAAGGCTAACTAGTAGTCGACTAGTAACCTAACCTGGAATTCAATTGTAACAGGATCCCGTGATTTGCAGGATTTGTAGCCAATGATATGCATGGATCTATAACCATTTTTAGGCACCAATTTTTAGGGTTTTTCCTATTGTAAAGAATATAAAGAGGCTTGTTGTAAGTTCATAAAGGACAATGAATCATAGAATGCACTTATGCAGGTAAATGCATGTGTAGTTGTAGGTTGTTGGTCATGCATATATAAGCCAATTTGGCTATAAGGTTGTTCTTTCATAGGCAAGAGGGTATGATGTTGATTGTGTCTTAGGTGTGGACTAAGGTTAGACATGTAACTTTTTATTTAGATTGAATAAGACAACAAGAGAGAAGAACACTCAAAGGAATGTTTGTTTCTCCCGATTAAGGGTTCCAGGGTAAAATATCAGTGTATTGTGTGATTGTTTGTTTCATTTACATTCTTGATTAAATTCTTCTTCTCTTCTACTAGGATTAGTGTGGAGGTGCCCTACATTTTCTGACATGTGGTATAAGAGCTTAGGTTTTCCATGACAAGTGAGTGTTCAGAGAAGTGCTATGCTTTGGTGAGTATATCAGATCTTGATTTTCCAATCTTGTATCTGAGAACTAAACCCTAGGTATAGTAAGTGTCATAAGTCATAAATTGTGTTAAAAATTGTGGTAAAGAATGGAGAGCAGTTCCATAATAAAGATAGAAAAATTCAATGGCCAGAATTTTGAGCTTTGGAAGCTTAAAATGGAAGATATTCTTGTGGATCGAGAGCAATGGACAATGGTCTGTCTAGGTACCCAGCCGACAGGCATGTCGACGAAAGAATGAGAGAAACTTGAAAGAAGAGAAAGAAGTATGATTCATATTTGTCTTGTAGATTCAGTGCTACTGAATGTCTCGGGAGAATATTCATCCAAGAAAATGTGGGACAAGCTGGGATGCTTATACTAGTCTAAATATATGGTAAATAAGTTGTTTCTCAGAAATAAAATGTATCTTCTGAGGATGAGTGATGGAAGTTCGGTGACTGAGCATTTAAATGCATTTAATACCATGTTAATCCAGTTATCATCTGTGGATATTAAGATCATTGATGAGGAGAAGTGTATAAACCTATTATTTTCTTTTCCATACTCTTGGGATAGCTTAGTCATGGTTATTGGTAGTAATACAATCACACTAGCGCTAGAAGATGTCATTGCTTCTATGTTGTCTGAATAAATGAGAAAGAATAACATGGAAGGATCAAACAAATATTCTTTGGTAGTGAGAGGCCGACCTATAGACAAAGATAAAGGAAGATTCTCTAATAGAACATTCAAGTCGTCCATAATTTTGTTCCTTTGTCGCACACATGATTCCTTCAGCAACATTTTAAAAGGATATTTTGATCCATCATCTTTCTTCTCATCCCCCATGGGTTGTTTTCAGGCTCAACATGGTCGATCTTGCAAAGGATCGACTGGTTCGAGTCCCAACTTCTTGTAACCATATCTTGTTAGGGACATGCACAAAAATAAATAAATGAAGAGCAGACCGCTATGATACCACTGATCCAGATTTATGAGTGGAACAAAAAGAATAATAGGCTGAATATAATAACACAAAGATACTAAGAGAAACAACAAATATCCAATGAACAATAACTTCTATTGAATAAATAAAATAGGTTGAAACTGTAAAAATGCAGAACTAAAAATAACTTGCTCGAATGGTGGTAGCTATCTTTGAGAAGAGATGTGGATGCTATGCACATTTTTCTGAGCATAATGATTACAATGAGGCTCTAGAAGAATTTTTAATATTACTCATGAATTCCAAAACCCTAGACATCCAAAAACTTAACCCTAGGAGATAAAACACTAAAATTTATGTGGGCCCCGATGGGTAAGTTGGTACCTCAACTTCCCTGGTTCATAACTTTTGCATACAATCTCTGTTTTAGGTGAGTGATAGTCCGTTGGAAAGGTATTTTCAAGAAATACGTATTATTCCATCAAACTCTAACTTCTTCTATAGTTTGACTATGGCAAGCCAAAAAACACTTTTTAGGGTCCCAAAACGATCTTGGAAGTATAAAAATATGTAATGACATGAAAACATCCAAAAAAATCCATTTTGATTAGGTGCGTCGCCACCAATATCCACCTAGAAGCTGTGTAGGGCTTTAGACAACCCTGAAATTGTAGAACCCACCATTACAAAGAATTAGATAACAACGTGTTGAAGTAAAAACTGTTAAGAGGAGCCAGTTGGAATAGGTGGGTGGCCACCAATATCCACCTGGATCATTGGTTGCAACAACTGTAAGAACTTCAAGAAACATATATGTATTAAGTGAAATTGGAAATGAAAAGTTTTTTCTATGAAAGGAATATGAATTTTGGCTATGAAACAAAAGAATGGGTCACATAAGCTTTGATAACCTCATCAAAGTCAGGAACAAGGAAGTAGTCAGAGAAATGCCCCAGATCATGAAGCCAACTAACACATTATGCAAACATTGTCAACAAGGAAAGAAAACAAAGACCAGGTTCAAATCAAAGGAATACTCCACAACAAGACCATTGGAAATTTTGCATACTGATCTAGTTGGACCAACTGGAACAAAGAGTTTAAAATGGGATGATTGCAGTTTGTTTTCTCAGGAAGAAATAAGAAGCAATTGAAAAATTCAAGGTATATAAGGAAATGGTTGAAAATGAAATGGATTCAAAATCAAATGTTTGAGATATGACAATGGAGGAGAGTTTACTTCAAAGGAATTTATGAATTTCTGAAGCAAGAATGGAATAAAAATACAATTCTTCGTTGCTAGGACACTTCAACAAAATGGAGTTGTCGAAAGGAAGAACATGACAATACAGGAAATGGCTCGAACAATGTTAATGTATTCTAAGTTGACATATGTCTTTTGGACACATGCAGTGCATACATTAGTTCACATTCAAAGCAGAGTAATGATCATAAACAACAATGATAAAACAACCTATGAGCTATGGAAAGGAAGACCAACGAATGTGAAGCACTTCATAGCTTTTGGAATCAAATGCTACATCAAAAGAGAAGATGGAAGAATAGGAAAGTTTGATTCTCGTGTGGACAAATGCATACTTCTTGGGTACTCGAGTACAAGGAAATCATATAAATGTTTCAATATAAGGCTTAACAAAGTTGTGGAAATCATCAATGTAACAGTTGGTGAAACAGGTGCACAAAAAATAAAGGAAGAATAAAATGAGTCAATGGAACATGTTTACGAAGAAGAAGCAAAGGATGAAGAAGTAGAAGAAGGGGAAGATGAAGAAGATCAGATAGAAGTAGAAGAGCAAGAACAACAAGTACCTCCAAAGACACCTAGAAAGCAGATACAGAAGAATCATCCCTCAGATCAGATTATTGGGAACAAATATGCAGGAGTTGAGACTAGACGATGAATTCGTTCACCAGAACAACTGCACCTAGCACTCTTATCCTCGATTGAACAAAATAGTTTTAAAGAAGCCAACAAGGATGAATTCTGGATAAAGGCCATGTATGAAGAGTTGGATCAGATAGATAATAATAACAATTGGGAATTGGTTCCAAGACCAAGTGATCTGAACTCAGGGGTGATAAGTTTCCAATAATTGGTTGATTATGTCACTCCTTCAAAAGGGTCAGTTCTAGATCGTTTTACTTAAGAGATGTGAAATTAAAGGTAAATTTGAAGTCTTATGCACTTGAATTTGAAGTGAATGAAAACTATTTAGTTTATCTTATGTGCGATATGGCATGCTTGCATTTAACATCCTATGTGTGGAAATTCATGGAAAAACAACATAAGAACATAATACACATAATGGATATGACACTTCCCTTGATAAAAGAGTTCACCCAATGTGGGCTACCTCTTTGGGTCATGCTCCAAAGCCTGACCACTTTTTTCTCCTCGCTGTAATGATGTCCCTCCTTTACAAGTTGTAAGGCCAAAGTCCCTTTTCGGTTACGGAAACAAGAGATCGGAATGTGATTAGGAATGTATACAAGCTTCACAAGTTCTCATACTCATGAGACATCCATGATGTTGACATGGACATCATTCCCACATACTCAATACATAAAAAGAGGAACAAATAAAATATGACCCCCATCAACATGGAGCCATCAAAAGCTTTAGATCTGCTACTCATATCCAAGCATAAATATGTAGCCCATACAAAGATCCTGAAACCATGAGATTCAGAACTGCTTAATTGGCCACTTATCATGCAAGTGCCACAATTTCTCTGTCACATATAACTATTTGATTTGATGTGAAAGAAGAGAAGAAAAGAATAGATAGAAGGAATAAGTTGATCTTGTTTTCTTAATGCAACCTCTCTATGTTCCTTTAGACCTGTAGCACACATGCTATGCTGCAACATTTAATGACAAAACAACATAATGAAAAGCATGCTTACATTAGCTTCTCCAGAACTTAGCTTGCTGATCTGAAGCTCTACTACAAAAACAAACCTCATCATTGGATTCGTGTCGCCGAATTACCTAAAAATGACTGTAAAATCGTCTCCATATGAGTCAGACACTTTCAGGCCCAAGAGACACCTCTGCCTCGGTTACCATGCCACTGTCTCTATAATAAATGACTCATTCTAGAGATAATCTACAAAATATTTTCTCATATCAGAAAACTAACACCACCACTGCGTTCGTGGATTTATTTTACTTAAAAATGATTGTCTCCATGCCTCAATCCATGTTAGACACTTTTTGGCCCAAAAGGCACCCCTACCTTGGTTTGTGTGCCACTGCTCCTGCAATTAATGCTGAAAATATCGAACTGCGTACCAAAATCCTTACCAGGATGTACAATTCCTTACAATTCCATACAGGCATGCTCAGTTCTCCACTCTCGTGCTCGGTGTGTCGAACTCTGCCCTGGAGCCCCCTTCTTATACAATTTTTCAGGCAGTTGTGCATTGATGAGGAAGTTGGTGGAGTGGTTAGCGGAGATAGTTTTAGGGAGTTGGTTGGTGGAGGTCCGAGGGTCGAATCCCACTAGACTCCTCATTTGTCACACAGTTATAACCATTTTGGCATGCCCAGCTAAATTTGGGGGGTGACCGCTAGAAAGGCAGACCTGCTAAATATGGCGGAACTGCCACTAAAATGGCGGGCGATTGTCAATTTTTGGCAAATAATTTTGGCGCATAGTTAGTGGTTACTAAATATAGTGACTCTTCTTTATATAGAGAAATTTCTGCCATATTTTGCACAGTTCTGTTATATATATATTTTTTAATTTTTTTCCACAGGGCCTCCTTGTGCATTTAGGGGGTGCCACGTGGTGCCTCCCTATTGGGCCACGTGGAATCCTCTTATTTGTCCACTTGTGAGTGCTGAAATTACCTCAGACATGTGGCACCTTCTGGGTGGTGCCATGTGGCATCACCTGGGGGTGCCACGTGGAACATTTTTACTCATCCACGTGGCGCCTTAAAAAGTCCAAATCCAAGTGACACATGGAAGCCTCTGGTGCTACCATGTGGCATGATGGCATCATCATGACACATGTCATCATATGCACTTTCCATGTATACTATACAGATGTTGACATCATCCAGACTGATGCTGACATCAACAGTACGGATGCTCACTGAGCTAGGTTGACAAAAACTTTGACCGCTTATATCTTTTGATCTGTAACTCCGTTTGACGAGTCGTTTGCATCGTTGGAAATATTGTGACGTGCTCTTTGTGATCATGCTATTTTAATTGAGTTTTGGGAACTTTGAATATTTTCCCTTTTCTGTTTGCTGAGGCCATTCTGAGCCTCCTGGGACACTTTTGAAACTTTTGTGATGTTCCCTAGATCCATCTGGATCACGCCTCCCAACTGAAAGGACTTTTGGTCCCCAAAATTCATTACATTAAGTTTCATGTCCATTAGAATTACAATAAGAAACCCTTACCCAAACTACCTCACAAAGCCTAACAATATCAACATGTGCCAGAAAAATAAGTGATATCAACAGATATCACTTTTACACAATACCCGTCTACAGGGTTTGAATCGAAACATGTGATTTACAAAGATGGCCGCTCTTGACTAACTCAAGGATTTTCCCCATTTGTTCAACCATTTTTCCAAACATGTCCTCTCTACCGAGCTGTCCTTTCTCTGGTAGTCAATCTTCTCCTAGTGGCGGATTTTCCTGCAACACTACCTGACTGGTTGTCTCCCTCGAAGGTGTCTTCCTGGTCTTCTTGTCCCTCTTTGGACATAGATCTGGATGTAAGTCCCAACAACTGGCCTCATGATGCCCATCTCTACTACAATGGCTACAATATCCATTCTCCTTCAAAGGTGCATTCCCCCTGCTCTTTTTCGTGTGTGGAAATAAATCTTCCATCCTCGTCCTTCTCCTGGTTTCCATAACCTTCCTGCACAAGGATTTTCTCTTCCAACACTGGGACACTACGTGGTTATTCAATCCATAATAAGTGCATGGTATTTGATGCCAAAAGCTCTATTTTATATGATTACCATGCTTATAATCAAATGGCATTTTAGAGCTTCAATATTTCTTATACCTCGGTGAGTTTCCTCTGGAGTCATATTGGCAAGAAGAGTTGGTCTCCACTCTGTCATTGTGATTCTCAAATCTCCCTGGATATGTCTCGAATCCTTGATCATGAGAACTTGTTCTCTCGGCCTGCACTGATTCAATTTCATCTCTTGATGAACTGTTGATCTCTGGAGTCTTAGTGACTTTCCCGGGGTCTTCTTCCCTAATGGTTTTGGAGCTTTCTCCAACATCCTTTGGGACAAATCCTATCCCAACATATCGAGGCCAAACCACTACCTCGATGGGATCCACAATACCTTGGCCATTGGTTCCAAGGCCTCCTCCTTCGCATCCCATTTTTCTCACCAACTTTAAGCTGATGCAAGAAGCATGTTGTTCAAGGATTTTAAAAGAATCATCAACATTAATCAAGAAATGAACTACACATGCTTTATTTACCTCCACCTCAAACTGGGACCCTTGGTCTGCTTCTTGAGATGTGTCCAGTTGTTCCTGGTGAGAAGGATCAGTGGAAGATGCCTCTAGGAATCCTCCTTGTTTTATGGATGCCTTTAGGTCATCTTCATTTGCTTGAAAAAGTGTGCATGCATTTGCACTGTCATGCTCACACCCATAATTGGTGAAGTTTCCATGGTCACAAGATGGTCTTATCAGTGTCTCATTTGTAGAGACTTCCTCTGTCTGCATCTTCATGGCTTGCAAATTCTCTTGCAACATTTGGTTCTCTTCTTTTGCAACATGCAACAATGTCTTCAATCCAACATTCTCTGCGTGAAGCATTTGGTTGAGCTCTTGAATCTCATCATACCATGATTGTTTTGGTGACCTTTCCATCCTTTGCTTCAACACCTACAATCGGTATCAAGCTTGCTCTGATACCACATTATCTGAACCTGGGGGTGATAAGTTTCCAATAACTGGTTGATTATGTCACTCCTTGAAAAGGGTCAGTTATAGATCGTTTTACTTTAGCAATGTGCAATTAAAGGTAAATTTGAAGTCTTATGCGCTTGAATTCGAAGTGAATGAAAACTCTTTAGTCTCCCTTATGTGTGATATGTCATTCTTGCATTTAACATCCTATGTGCGGAAATTCATGGAAAAACAACATAAGAACATAATACACATAATGGATATGACACTTCCCTTGATAACAAAGTTCACTCGATGTGGGCTACCTCTCCGGGTCATGCTCCAAAGCCTGGCCACTTTATTCTCCTCTCTGTAATGATGTTTCTCCTTTACAAGTTGTAAGGCCAAATACCCTTTTCGGTGACGACAACAAGAGATCGAAATGTAATTAGGAATGTATAGAAGCTTCACAAGTTCTCATACTCATGAGGTATCCATGATGCTGACATGGACATCATTCCCACATACTCAATACATAAAAAGAGGAAGAAATAAAATATGACCCCCATCAACATGGAACCATCAAAAGCCTTAGATCTGTTGCTTAGATCCAAGCATAAATATGCAGCCCATACAAATATCCTTAAACCATGAGAGCCACTTATCATGCAAGTTCCACAATCTATCTGTCACATATAACTGTTTGATTTGATGTGAAAGAAGAGAAGAAAATAATAGATAGAAGGAATAATATGATCTTGTTGCCTTGCTGTAGCCTCTCTATGCTCCTTCAGACCTGTAACCCTTATGCTATGCTGCAACATTTAATGATAAAACAACATAATGAAAAACATGCTTACATTGGCTTCTCTAGAACTTATCTTTCTGATCTTAAGCTCTGCTGCAAAAACAGACCTCGTCATTGGATTCGTGTCGCCGAATTACCTAAAAATGATTGTCAAATCGTCTCCATCTGAGTCGGAAACTTTCAAGCCCAAGAGACACCTCTGCGTCGATTATTGTGCCACTACCTCTTCAATAAATGACTCTTTCTGGAGATAAGATACAAACTATTTGCTCATATCATAAAACTAACACCACCACTGCGTTCGTGGCATCATTTTACCTAAAAAGGAAACAAATCCTTCCCTTTTTTTTCCCAAGAAAGGGCTCTGATACCACTTGAAGTGTTATTAATAGATCTAAAAATATAATATAGATATAGAAATGAACATAATATATCCACACAATATATACAAAAGAATGAACAAAATAATTTTAGAGAAAACCCTTGAGATAGGGCAACATAATGAATTATTCCTTAAGGAAGGAAAACACTCTGAAAGAAATGCTTTCTACAATTAAAATATTCTTCACCATACCTATTACATTTCTTATAATTCTTTACATAATACTATCTACCTTCTAGGAGCTTTCTAGTAGGTAGAACCTTCTAATAAGCCTTGTTACATTGATTGTTGTCACACTACTACATGGGCCTTATTTACTAGAAATGGTCTCCATACATAGAAACACATAGCCATGTATCTATTATTATTCCACTTAGGTACCCCATATTTAGGAAAAATTTTAGGGGATACATTTCTACCATGGGCTAATTTTCCATGCTTTTTCCCAAAAAAAGATTCTCCAATTTCCATTTTTCCTAAAAACGATTTGCCCAAATTCTATAGGATAAAAATATTTTACCTTAAAAATATCCAAAATTTTATACAAACTATATAAAATTATTAGAAATTTGAATATTTTTACGAAAATATCACCCAACATTTTATAGTTTCATATTAAGGACTAGTAAGATTCACCAAGGTTTCTACATTTTAAAATAAATCTCCACCCTTAAAAGTATCCCTACCCATATTACCCCCCTAGGTACACTACACCTTACTACACTACATAGGATAATAAAGGTATGTCAGGAATGATTGGTTAATGCCAAGCTTGTTCAACTTCTCCAAAAGCTAAAGGAAGATCTAAACCCCATTACAATATACACTTGGTATAAATTTGATAACTTACAGTATAAATGATGTATCTATTTGGTTCAAATTTCTACTTTAAAATCAAGGGTGTTAAAGGAATTACATTCATCTCCCATAGTGGGTCGTTATAGCTTCCAAAAAATATATGATTGAGTTAAGAATTAATTATTTTGGGACATAATGAATATTGACATCAATACCTTCATGGATTAATGTGAAATATATCAAAGGAACAAAGGTGAAATAGAAAATCCACTTGGGGCATTGCAGTCCCTACCAATCCCTATAACGAGCGGGATTAACATTTCTATGGAATGTAATGTGGGGATATCTGAAGTAGGAAACAAATCTATCATCATGGTGTTTGTTTCCAAATATGCCAACCTTTGTGCCTTACATCACCCATTTAAGATAGCCATAGTTGCACAAGTATTTATAGATCATGTTTTTTAATTATATGGCATGCCTAATTTAGTTGTGATGGATCACAATCCTATGTTCACCAAAAACGTCTAGTAGGAGTTTTTTAAACTATAGGGAACCCAATTGAAATTGATCATGACCCATCACCCACAAATAGACGATCAAACAAAGGTGGTCAATAAGTGATTGACAATGTATTTAGGATTATTTTCATCAGACCAATAGGGCCAATGGGTCCAATGGATACCCTTTGTAAAATTATGGTACAATACCACTTATCATGGTGCTACCAAACTTTCATCCTATGATGTTTTTTATGGACAAACCCCCAATACTTCGTCTCATAGTTACAAAGCACATCCAAGGTTTAGTTAGCGAAAATAACTCTTAATGAAAGACCTGACATTCTCTATACACTTAAGGATAGTTTGATCTTGTCTCAAAATAAAATTAAGCAATAGGTTTCTATGTACCAAATACTCTAACTAACATAAAAATAGAAAGAAATAGTAACTGGACACTACTTGATAATTAAAGACAATGAATGAATACGAACGATCTTTTAGGGGGAAATCTCCTTTTACAACATAAAAATGCACAAAATGAGATGATCTCTAAAACTAGGTCTCCTTGGTATATATAGGAGACAAAGGGTATAATTACAATTAAGCATCCTAGTTGACCATTAAAGGTTCTAGCAAACCAATAATGACAACACTAATATAAAAATAGAAATGCAATGCCTCAATATGTAGGGCTTAACATGCCCCTTTATTTCAAGAAAGTGTTGCCCTCAACACTTGATTAGTTGTGGATGTTTCTACATGAAGAAGTTATCTTCCCATATTGCATCATTTATTAGTAGTTTCTTCCACTTGATGAGGTACTCAGTAATTACTCTATCACATAGTTTCTTGATGTGTGTTCGAAGGATCGTTTCAAGTTTTAGTATGATTTTTCCTTCTTCATTAGTGTTAAGACAAATAGTCTAAATTAGGATCTTATCATCAATTTCCTTTTTTAACCAAGAAACATCAAACAGATCAATGAACATGTGTATCCTACCTAGGGAGGATAATATGGGGTACCTATGAAGGTATCCAAAGGGGATTATAATATATAGGTGGCCACATAGTGTGAAAGAAATAATTGTAAGAAGTATTACTAGAAGGCTCATTTACTAGAAAGGTATGACATTTGTGGTAATCTAGTTCTTTATTTGTCTATTTTGGTCATATTGTTTCATTTTTGATCTTATTTATATTTTTGATCTTTCAATTTACTAATAAAAAATACCACAAGTGGTATTAGAGCACATTCTTGAGCACATATTTTAGATTATTTTTTTTAAGGAATAATCAATGGTGTTACCCTACCTTGAGGGTTTTCTCTACACGTCTCTTGTGTTCATTCTTTTGATGTATATTTTGTGGATCTATTATGTTATTTTCAATTCAATATCTATATTCTACTTTTATATCTATTGAGCTACACAACAACATGTGAAGATGGAGTCAACTCCAGTTTGTAAGACATACTGTCAATTCTTTGCAACACCTTATAGGTACCATAATACTTGGGTGCTAATTTATTATCCTTATTTTGTTTCTTAATCAAAATCTATTGATATGGTTGCATCCTTATAAATACACAATCATCTACTTCGAAATTCCTTTCACTATGATGTTTATCATCTTGTTTCATCCTATTTTGTGCTATAATCAAGTTGTCCTTCAATAGTTGGAGAACCTCTTGTTGGTATTCTATGTAATCCTCTACTACTTTAACCTTATCTTTTAATATCAAGGGTGATGTGATTGATGGATAATGATACACATATAGTTCCATAAATGGGGACATTTTGGATGAAGTATGGAAATAAGTGTTAACCACCATTCTGCTAAGGGTAACCACTTGATCCCTTGTATTTGTTTATCATATGGAAAAAAATGGAGATAACCTTATAGGTACTTATTTAGAATCTAATTTTTTCCATCAAATTGAGGATGATAATATGAAATATGATCCAATTGAGTACCCAAACAAGAAAATAGGTTAGTCCAAATATTACCCATAATAATTGGATCTCTATCGCTTACAATAATATTTGGATTTACATGTAACTTTTGAACTATTTCCATGAATGTTGCAACTAATGTACTTTGTTTAAAAGTACGAGAAAGAGAAAAACAAAAGTGGGATTACTTTGTGAGTCAATCCACCACCACCATGATGTCATTGTTTTCCTTCAAAATTTGGTAGACTTATAATGAAATCCATCGAGACCTCTTCATATCATTGAATTGGTATGATAATGGTTCTGGAAGATTATGGGTCTTGATTGTATCTCATTTTCTTTGTTGGAAAACAAAAAATTGTACCACAAAATTTTGAATGTCAATTTTAAGACCTTCCCAGAAAAAGTCCTTCTTGATACTATGGTAAGATTTCAAAAACCCCAAGTGTCCCCCTATAGGATAGGTGTGTAGTTCCAAAAGGACCTTCTATTTGAGTTGGAAATTATTGCATAAGTATATATGATCCTTATACTAGAGTGATCATTCTTCCAAACAAAATTATCTGATGTACTAGGGTCTTGTTGTATTTGTTGCATTAATATATATATATATATATATATATATATATATATATATATATATATATATATATATATATATATATATATATATATATATATATATATATATATATATA